>JAAALK010000283.1:6002298-6051097 GCA_019279435.1 Zizania palustris | reverse complement strand
AAGAGCCTCAAAACTTACCCGATTACCTTTTCACTGCTTCTTCTCAGTCAAAAGCTTTTTTAGCCCTTTGAGTTCTTGAGCCCTAGCTTTTGAGTTCTTGAGCCCTAGTCTCCACTCTCTCAGATCGATCCAGCAATTGCGATGGCGAAGACCAAAGGCTCTGCACCTCCTTCAACCTTGGCTCGTCAACAAGCGGCTGCGGCGGCGGCAAGCGGCAACAGTGGCGGCGACGCCTTCGATGCAGGCGACAACTTCCATGGCGGCAAGGGGAAAAAATCCCCAAATCTCCGATGTCCAAGGTCTGTGCCCACCCTCACCAAGTACTTGGATCAATCTTTTGAGTTGGGGCCGTCTACCTGCAAGAAAGAATCTTTGGCAATCACAGCGGGGGGAAATATTAGTGATGGGGTTATGATTCGGAAGCCGGGCAAAGAATCAATTCCATCACCGAGACCCGGAGAAGTTGTAGTGTTCGAAGCTTTTTTCGAAGCGGGCTTGGGCCTCCCGGCCGTGGATTTCTTAGCCGAAGTACTTGACTTGTTTCACGTAACCCTCCCCCAGCTGTCTCCGAATGCTGTAGCTAGATTAGCTATCTTCGAGTGGGCACTGAGAGCCGAAGGTTGTGAAGGGAGGGCTGAAATCTTCGCTGCGCTGCATAGAGCGACTTGTCAGCCAAAGACCTTCGTAGGCTCCGGAGGTGAGAAGGTGGTAGTTTCCTTCGGAAGCATCAATTTTAGGCTTCGTGATGAATATGCCCTGCAATTCCCTGCTAAGGCCATCAATGCCAGATGGTACACCGATTGGGTTTTGAGGTGGTTTTATGCTGAAGTTGGAGTGAGTAGCCCTCTGGCCGGTCCCCTCAAGGAAATCCAGTTCCGGAAGGAAGCCTTAGTGCAACCCGACGAAGGCCAACTCGAGGCTCGCCTCAACTTGCTTCAGAAAATCAGCAGAAGGTTGAGCATGCGGGACTTAGCCGAAGAGTTCCTCGGACTTCAAATTCCTCCGTTGATGGCCAACTGGCCTATCGCCTTCGAGGATGACTCGGAAGGCGGTCTTCGCAAGATAAGCTATACTTCGAGCCCTGCAGGTAACTTCAAAACCAACATGCATAGTACATATTTACTTCGAAGAAAGATTAACTTGAATTATTTTTTAGCTTCTTCAGCCCCTATTACTTCAGAGCAAATTGTAAGGGCTTCGGAGAAGATTTTGGGTGCTCCAACTCCGTCAGAAAAAGAGTGGCGAATCAAATTAGTCGGAAGTTGGGAGCGTTTTAACAGAGTATGGGGAATGCTGGAGTTGACTCCACCCCCTCTGATGGATTGGGTGCCTCAGGAGAAGGGCCCCAAGAAAAGAGTAGCTGAAGCTGGAGCTTCAGGTTCAGCAAAGACTCCGGTGAAGAAGGTGGCTCGAAAACCTAAGAATCTCGCACCTTTGGATCCTGCTCCTTCAAGCTCAAGAACCTCACTTTCTGGTTCTAAAGAGGACGAAGGTATTTTATTAGTAAAATTAATTGATGAAGATGCAACTCAACGAAGTATTCACATTGAAGATACTGCAGGTATTCCGGAGCCTCAAGCCAACATCGAAGAAGTAAGAGCTCCGGATACCCAGGAAGAACAATTCGAAGCCCCTATGGGTGTAGATGAGGCCGAAGTGCCTGCGAACGTACCGGAGTCTGGAGATAATGCTGATCAACCAATGACTTCGGTAGTTCAAGAAGATTCAACTCAGGCTGGAGTTCCTGTGGATGAAAGTGGAATCGAAGTCACTATGGCTTCGATTCTCGAAGAAGTAACAAGGACCCTTCAGGACGATGCTCCTGCAGTCCAAGATTTAGCGGCTGATTCGGATGAGGACTACACTTTTGATCCTCCGATCAGTCCGGTGCTCGATATTCCAGAGAATGTCGAAGGTAAATTTTGCTTAATTCTTATCAATTTTTGCAAAATTATACAATGTGTAATATTTTTGTTTTTTCAGAGCCTCCTGTTGTGAAAGTATCCCTCGAAGATACAATTCAAAGACCTTCGACAACTTCGGAGCCACAACCGGGAGTTACCCTACCGGGGCCTGGAAGGGGAAAAAGACACATAGAGCCTCTCCCAGCTCAAGGATCGACTTCATCCGAGTCAACAGATGAAAGCGAATCAACTGAGGGGGGGCCATCTTCAGAAGTTCCAAGGGCCTCGGAAGAACCCTCCGGACCCTCGCTAAGCAGAGCTGATCAGAAGGCTTTAGCACTGCTTCCTCTCATAACTCCATTTTTGGAGGAGAAAACCGGACTTGGGACTTTGGTTAAACCTTTAGGTGAAGCCAGTCGCAAAGTCGGGGAAACAGAGCTAGTAGCCCTTTTAAGCAGAGCGAAGAGTTCGGAGCTTAATATTGCTGTGGAAAGAGCAGCTTATCAGGTATAAAGCATCTTCGAACCAAATAATGAATTATATATGAATAATTTCTTATTCTAGTTTTTCTTTTTCTTTAGCAAGCAGTCTTAGCCCGCGCTGGAGCTTTATCGAGCGAAAACGAAATTGCTCAACTTCGGGAAGAGAACGAAACTCTTCAAAGAAATTTTAACTTCTCCGAAGGTCGAGTAGCTCAGATGGACAATGTAATATTAGCAGAGCGAAGGGCTAGGCAAAGCTTGGAGGCTGCAAAGAAAGAGCTCGAAGCAGAAAAAATTGTGCTTCGAGCGGAGATTGAAAGACTGCGGACGGAGGATGCTGCGAAAGGCTCCGCACTTGTAAGGCTACAAGAAGAGGCTGGCCAACTCCGGACTCAAAAGAATGCTTTGACTACGGAGAACGCTAGAATCTCCGGAGTTTTAGCTGAAACGACTTCGGCCAAGGATGTACTTACTGAAGAAAAGCTTAAGTCCGAGAAGGTGGCTTCGGAGGTCATCGAACAAATGTTAGGTGTCTTGGAGTACTTCGGTACTACTGGATCACTACCTTCGGATGACAATGTAACTCTGCTGCGCCGGCTAAAGAGGATCCAAGGAGCAGCGAAGCAAATGAAGACGGCAGGCATACGTTATGGAGAACTCTCCGGACAAGTGTTTGCCCTTGGAATACTTCGCTACTACGAGGATTTGGGCCGAACAATCACTCCGAGCGCAGAGGGCTCCATCATCTTCGACGACGCAAGACTTCTGACCCCTTCCGAAGGCGTAGCTACTGCTTGGCGAGCCTTTCAAACTTCGTGGAGAGCCGAAGGTCGATCTGCGATCAAGGCTTGGATTGATGAAGGCCAACGCTAGAAGCAAGTTCGGAGCCAAGCTTCGAGCAGTCAGCCTCCTCCGAACCCGCGGGTTTAGGAATTACTTAGGATTTTTTGATTATGTAAAACTCATGCTTGTAAACATTTATCAATGAAAGTCTTGTTTGTCATATTTTTAGGCTTTGCCTCTTATGGAAGATATCGAAGTGTTAGAGCTTAACAGCGAACTTCGCTCACTGTGGAACACCTTCGAACTTCTAAAGAGTTATAAACGTCCTCGATTCCTTATTCCTCGAGATGACTCCGGCGTTATTGCGCCCGAAGTAATCAAAGACGTATTGTCTTACATTAAAGAGGAAGATAAAGAGATTGACGCAAACACTTCGTCTTCTGAAGACACTAATTGGTCCGAAGACGAAAGTGAAGCCCAAAATAAGAGATCTGAAGATCTTAGAAGCTGGGAGAGAAGCCCCGAGCGGCTTCGAACTTGGGCCGAGCTTCAACAAGAACAGAAGGATTTTAGAGCTTCGAAGGGGAGGAAGAGAGTTAAACGCAAAGTTCTTAGAACTTCCGATGTTGGAACTAGTCGTTCCACCCCTAGCTCTCGGGACCGAAGAGGTCTCCGATTCCTTCTTGGTATAGATACCAATTTTTCATAATGTAATCTGTAAACACATTTGTTTCAATAATGAATGCCGATTTAAAATTGTCTCCATATTTACTAGCCCCTCTTTGGGTATAAGCAACTTCGAACTGTATTCAAAGATGGTTATGCGCAAAGAAAAAACTTCGGAGTACAATTTTTTGGGGGTTCGGAGCCCCTCTGTCATTTAAAGATCTTTTGAAATCTTATAAAATGCCTTTGACCTTGTTTCATGAGAGAAATCAATTGAGATAACTTTCAGGACACTTTAGTGCCTTAAAAAATTTGTCACTTTGGACGCATATGAACATACATTCGAAGCTCATGGCTTAAATGCTGTTTTGCTTTAGCCACCTTCGGCTATTTTTGCAGAAGTCTACCAGCCGTAGCTTGGACTTCGCAGAAATTGTAGCCACCTTCGGCTATTTTTGCAGAAGTCTACCAGCCGGAGCTTGGACTTCGCAGAATTTGGCCACCTTGGGCTCTTTTTTGCAGAAGTCTACCAGCCGGAGCTTGGACTTCGCAGAATTTGGCCACCTTGGGCTCTTTTTTTTTTTTTGCAGAAGTCTACCAGCCGGAGCTTGGACTTCGCAGAATTTGGCCACCTTCGGCTCTTTTTACGGATGTCTGCAAGCTGCAGCTTGGACTCCGCAGATTTTGGCCACCTTCGGCTCTTTTTACGGAAGTCTACCAGCCGAAGCTTGGACTCCGTAGAATGTGGTATTGGCTCTTTTACGGATGCCTACAAGGTATCAGCTTGGGCTCCGGATGGATTTCAGCCACCACACCGGAGGCTTCGACTTTATGGGTACGAAGTCCGGAAATACAACCCAGCTTAATGACACTTCCCTCTCGATCGACTTCCGTCCCAGCGCGTCCGCTCGGGAAACTAGGAGTGTCAAGGGGAAGGCAACCATCAGGGTGTATGCTTTATTAATTTAAAGGTGATTACAAGCGAATTACAAGGAGCCCTTATGCGAAGTATCGCTTTAGATGCTCCGCATGCCAAGTATGTGCTAACTCTTCACCTTCTAAATTAGCTAATTTAAATGAACCAGGGCGTCCTGAGCGGACAATTAGATATGGACCTTCCCATTTATTGCCTAACTTCCCTGGTGCTATAATGCTTCGTAGAACAAGATGACCCGGCCTTAACTCGCTGAGCTTAACCTTCGGGTCATACCAAGTCTTCGTCTGCTGATGATACTTTGATAAATTAGCTACAGCTCGAAGTCTTGTTTCTTCTGACAAATCTAACGAAGCTTGTCTTTCTTCTTCGATGTCTGGTTCGGTGCTGCGAAATGAGCCCCCTTTGAGCTCCGTTGGAGTCATTGCTTCATCTCCGAATAGTAGTCTGAACGGAGTAAAACCTGTGGACCTTGTTTGCGTAGTCCGAATGGACCATAAAATCTTTGGAAGCTCTTCGGTCCACAGTCCCTTTGACAACCCTACTATTCTTCGATTTAGCCCTGACAAGATATTTCCATTGGCTCGCTCAACGGCTCCATTTGACTGAGGATGTCTCACTGCAGCAAAACATAGTTGAATGCCTAGGTCCTCGCAAAACTTCTTGAAGGGTTCTGCGTCGAACTGTGTTCCATTATCAACCGTGAGATATCTAGGCACTCCGAACCGGCAAATAATGTTCTTCCAGAAGAATTTCTGTACATTATTCGAAGTGATAGCTGTTAAGGGCTCTGCTTCGACCCACTTAGAAAAATATTCGATAGCTACCACTGCGAACTTTAGATTTCCCTTTGCTAACGGAAAGGGACCAATTAGATCCATACCCCATCTGGCCATAGGCCATACCGGAGCAATGACTTGAAGAGCTGTTGGTGGGCGATGACTCCGTCGACCCATCCACTGGCATCCTTGACAAGTGCGGACCAAGCTCTCCGCATCAGCTGTTATTGTGGGCCAATAAAGCCCCTGGCGAAGTGTTTTTCCTGCCAGAGCTCTAGGGGCTAAATGACTTCCACAAAGGCCTTCGTGAATTTCTCGAAGAATTTCTTGGCCTTCGGCTTGAGATATACATCGGAGTAGAGGGGAACATACTCCGGCCTTGTATAATATACCGTTGATTAACTGATAGTTTCTTGCTCTGAGCTTTAATCTTGACAATTGGGGCTCTTCGGGCAAATTTGTTCCTCCTTGCAAGAGTTCTATGATTGAATCTTTCCAATCTGCACTAGGAATGCAGAGAATCTCTGCAGAAGCAACTTGCGGCACCGAAGGTATATTGAGCTCCTCATAGAAAGCTTCGTCAGGCACATCCACAGCTCCGGCAGCAGCCTTTGCTAAAATGTCCGCTTGCACGTTTTCAGCTCTTGGTATACTCCGAATGGAAATACCCTTGAAATGTGCTTCGATCTTGCGAATTTCTTCCAAGTACTTTGCAAGCTGTGGATGTCGGACTTGAAAACTTTTGTCTACGTGCCCTGCTACTATCTGAGAATCTGTTTTTATAATTATTCTTGTAGCCCCTAGAGCACGTGCTTTCCGGAGTCCCAATAATATTCCTTCGTACTCCGCTATATTATTGGTAGACTTAAAGTTGAGTCTTGCGGAGTACATTGCTCTTTGTCCTGATGGTGAAATTAATACTGCCCCAATGCCTGCTCCGGATGCTTGGAAAGCCCCGTCGGAGTAAATAATCCAAACTCCGTCATCTGATTTTTCGGGAGTCAACTTCGCAGGTGGAGTCCACTCTGCTACGAAGTCTGCTAGGACTTGAGATTTGATAGCTGTCCTTGCCAGGAAAGATATGCCGAAGGGTGCTAGTTCTACTGCCCACTTTCCAATCCTTCCAGTGGAATCTTTGCTTCGGAGCATATCTCCTAAAGGATATGAAGTTGGTACAATTACATTATGAGCCAAAAAATAATGCCTTAGCTTCCTCGAAGCCATTATCAGAGCATAAACGAACTTTTCAAGTTCGGAGTATCTTGTCTTTGCTCCTGACAATGCTTCGGATACAAAATAGACGGGATTTTGGACCAACTTCCCATTGATATCAGCTTCTCTGACAAGGACTGCGCTGACAGCTGAGCCTGTGGCTGCAAGATACAGAAGTAGGGTTTCGTCCGCAATAGGCACCGTAAGTGTAGCAAGATTACTGAGATAATCTTTAATATCTTCGAAGCTTTTCTGACACTCCGGTGTCCATGCAAAATCTTCGGACCCTTTCAAAGCTTTAAAGATTGGCAAACTCCTCTCCGCAGACCTTGATAAAAACCTGCTAAGTGCGGCCAGACGTCCAGTCAGCTTTTGCACTTGCTTTAAATTCTCCGGAGGAGCCATCTTCTGCAGCGCAGTTATTTGAGTAGGGCTAGCTTCAATTCCCCTGCTTGAAACTAAGTACCCTAACAACTTTCCAGCCTTAGCTCCGAATATACATTTTTCGGGGTTAAGGCGGATCCCACATGCCCGAAGGCTATTGAATGTTTCTGCTAAGTCTAGGCTATGTTGGTGCTTTAAAGCACTCTTTATTACAATATCATCCATATAGGCCTCCACATTGCGGCCTAATTGATGACCTAGAGCCTTAGCAACTAATCTTGAAAAAGTAGCCCCGGCATTTCTTAGGCCGAAGGGCATTCTTACATAGCAGAAGACTCCCGAAGGAGTTACAAAACTCGTCTTGATTTCATCTTCGCGCTTCAACCATATTTGATGATAACCAGAATACGCGTCGAGGAAGCTTAGTAACTCCGAACCTGCAGTGGAGTCAACTAGTTGATCAATTCGGGGCATGGGGTAGGGGTCACGTGGGCACGCTTTGTTCAAAGATGTGAAATCAATGCACATGCGCCACTTTCCGGAGGACTTCTTCCTGACGAAGACTGGGTTGGCTAACCATTCTGTATGGGCCACTTCTCTGATAATCCCAGCCTTCAGCAGTTTTTCAACTTCGTCCTTAGCTAGAGCAGCTCTCTCTGCGGACATCTTCCGGAGCCCTTGTCGAACAGGCCGGGCCTTCGGGTTTACAAGCAAACTATGCTCAATAATATCCCGATCGACTCCGGTGATATCTTCGTCAGACCAAGCGAAGACATCCAAATTTTCTTCTACGACCTTTTCCAGGGAAGTTGCAACTTCGGGAGGTAAATCTTTACCAAATTGAAAAGTGTATTCTTTACCATCTTTGACAATGACCTTCGTTGCAATCTCTCCTTCGGGACTTGGTCTTGGAAATGACTTCTTCGAAGCTTCGGAGGAGGCTGAAAAAATTTCTCCATTATCTTGGACACTGTTTACTTGCCTCGGATCAAGAGGAGGACCATGACCATATTCTGCCCTCCGAGCTATGGCTTGATCTCCGAAGATTGTCAGAACTCCTGATTGTGTGGGCATTTTCATGCACAAGTAGTTGTGATGCGCCACAGCTCCAAACTGATTCAACATGCCTCGCCCAAAGATGACATTATAAGCATATGGGGCGTCCACCACATCAAAGATAACTTCTTCAGTTCGGGCTAGTAAACCTTCTCCGAAGGTTACTTCCAGGCCTATCTGGCCAAGTGCATCTAGCGGAGGTCCTGCAAAGCCTTGTAGAGGACGAGCCGCTGGGAGGAGATGCTTCCGGGAAATGCATAACTGATCGAAGGCTTGTACAAATATGATATCTGCCGAGCTACCTCCGTCAATTAGCACCCTTCGGACTTCTGTCCCTGCAATATCAGCAGTAATAACTAATGGATCTGCATGTGGGAACTTGATACCAGCTGCATCCTCCGCAGAGAAAGATATTGGAACATGAGACCACTCCGGCATTGCAGCTGCAGATGACGAAGTCCCAATGTGGCCTACTTCTCGAACGTACTCTCTTCGCTGTCTCTTGGACATGCTTCCGAGGGTACCTCCTCCGGAGATAGGGAGAACTACTCTCTTCCCTCTATCTTGCCCTTCTTCTTGCTTCGGAGGTGGCATAACATTAGCCACCGGAGGATGCCTTGCAGCATCAAAATTTTCTATCCGCGCCACAGCCTAGACCGGCTCCGAGCGCACTGCTGCTGCTGGACTTCGGTCGGTACTACCTCGACCCGAAGTTCTCTCCAAGTATTCTCCCCGAAGGGTAAGAATAGCCTTGCAGGTGTCAGTTGCATGGCTTCGATTCTCTCCATGAATACAGCAAAAAAGGGTCTGGCCCTTGCCAGCCATTTTCCCTGGCGGCCTCCAGCCGCTGGACTTGTTCCCCGCAGACTGTGGAGCTCTTGGTGCAAACTTCTGCGGGGGTGCAATGTTTAAGACCTCAGAGCGAGGGTGCTTTTGCCTTCTTCTTCTATCATGTTGCACTTCGGAGACTGGTTCTTGCGGCTGAGCCGAAGTCTTCACCTCTGCTTTAACTTCTGTCAACACTGTAGAAGTAGCAGTAGTCCTCCGAAGCCAACCTTCTTCCGACTTCGAGTACTCCTCGAAGTACGACATCAACTGTGATACTGTGGTGATGCTCTTCCGATGCAATTTATCCAGAAGGCCTTTATGACTGACGCCTTCCCGAGCCGCATCAACCACTGAAGATGTGGACAGCCCCCGAATTTGCGACTTCGTGTGAGCGAAGCGCTTGAAGTACTGCCTCAATGTTTCTCCGGGGAGCTGTTTCACTTGGAAAAGGCTTCCTGTCGACATGGGGGGCACGAAAGTGCCCTGAAAGTTACTTATGAACTTCTTCTTCAACTGTGACCATGAAGTGATTGATCCTGGTTTTAAAGACCAGAACCATCTCAACGCCACTCCTTGAAGGGCTAACGGGAAGCACTTCGCCATAGTTTCTCTGTCTCCGCCACTAGCCTCGATTGCTAGGGCATAAGAACGCGCAAACTCACTGGGATCTTCGTCTCCGGCATACTTGCAAAGCTTTGAAGCTTTGAACCTCGGATCGAAGCGAACCTTCTGAAGCTCGGGATGCAACGGAGATTCATTGTCGTAAGAGGCGTTCTCCGGGGCTTCGGGATAATCAAGATCGTCGTCTTCGTGCACTTCGGGGATAGCTGGGGTGGCTTGAGGACGAAGCCTGTTCGCAGCCTCTTGCCGCCACCTTGCTACCTCGGCTTGAAGATTGGCCATTTGAGTGGCCATGTCTCCAAGGCTATCTTCATCTCCTCCGGAAGGACCTTCCGGGTCTTGAGAGCTGGTATGATCAGTTCGAATCGGAATGGAGGGTGGCAGAGTGGCTCCGGGCGGTCGGAGTGTAGAAGGGGTTGGTGGAGAGGTTTCGTATCCTCGAGGGATAGAAGCCCCTTGCAGAGTTTGAGGTGGAGGGATAGTCGAAGACCCTCCGACTTCGACTGTGTCGAAGGGTATCTCTCCGGAGATCCGAGGGGACCTCCGAGTGGGATTGCGAGGTGCGCTCCGCTTAGGAGGCATGATGCAAGAGGTTGGTAGAGAACGAAGTTTTTTGGACTAGGTTCCCCACGGACGGCGCCAACTGTTGGCGTAAAAGATTACGCTAACAGGTTTCTGTAGAAAAGAAACTAACAAACGAAGTGTTTGCGAAGCAAACTGTTCTAAGCCTCCGAAAGGATAATAGCTTAGAATAGTTCGAAAGTGTGTATTGATTCCTTTGTAATTGGTCTCCATTACAGGGTGAAATGGGGGGTATTTATAGGCCTAAACATTAAGGAAAAGACTTATTTACCCCTCTATTACAACCGACATTAAGGAAACTATTCGGTTTCCTTAATAGGGCTAAAATGGTAAAAGACTAATCTAATAGGATAGAAGATAAGTCTTCTATCTTAGCTGGCAGAAAAGATCCTGAAGGGCTTTGGTTCGAAGACATACTTCGAACCAATGCCTGTCTTCGGACTTCGAACGAGGTTCTGGGCATCTTCGAAGATGGTCTTCGGACAATCTTCGAACTGGTTGACTGTCTTTATGCTGCTTCGGCAATAACCCCGAAGATGAGATATTTTCCCCCAACAACTATTTTGCTCTTAATTTCTAGAGTTGTTCTCTAAAAACCCAATCCTAGAGTTAACCCTGCTCTGTCAGCACACATCTTGGTCTTGGCCAAGAGCAAATTCATCCTAACCTTTCCCTTAGTGCATTTGTTCACCACAGAAAGAAGGTATTTATTTTCAGTCATGAGATTTTCAAATTGCCATCTAGGAAAGATAAGTTTGTCCTTTAGGATAATGTAGGTGGGACATTCAGGCTACACATCCATATAACTCTCAGCACTCTCCAATCTAGCCTCTAGTTATTTAACATGTTTGTCTCTAAGTTCAATACTTTCAATAAGTAATGGACAATTTGAACAAGAATCAGAAGTAAGAGGACTAGACTCCACCATAGTGATCTCTTTTTATGCAATCTCAAGCTTATCGATAGTTTGAGCGTGCACAAAATGAAGTTCAGCAAGCTCACTCAAGACAATCAAGCAAGACTCACATTCATCATCATTCAACTTAGACTTAAGCATGGCATATTTAGTGGAAATATAATCAAGTCAAAGTTTAAGTTCTTTGCGTTCTCTAGCATCTTTCATAAGTAACCTATCTTGACTAATTAAAACATCATTTAATTCATCAACTTTGACTAAAAGTTGGTCATGATATAAAGTTACCTCTGATGATTCTAGCTCATCGCCGATGTGGATGCTGTCGGCCATGAAGCAAAGGCCGATGAAGTCCTTCACCTTTTTCTCCTCCTTTTGTTGTGGTTCATCCTCATCAGAGCTTGGCTCTTCACTTTAAGAAGTGTCAATGTCGCTTAGTGCAGCGATGAAATCTATGGATGCTTCCTTGGCTGCTCTCTTATCTAGCTTGTCACGGTTATTATTGAAGTAGGTCTTCTTGTCCTTCTTCTAGTACCTATGCTCATTCTCATCTTTCTTTTTCAATTTTGGGTAGTTAGCTTTGATGTGAGAAAGATCTCCGCATTCAAAACATCCTCGAGAGCCTCCTCTCCTCTAATCCTGTTTATCATTATAGAAATGGGTGAACTTCTTAACAATGAGAGCAAGCTCCTCATCATCGAGAGTGTCCACCTGCTCTTTTGTGACAGAGAACAGAGAGGACAAGGCAAAGCCACCATCAAAGACACAAGACCTAGAAGAACCAGATGCAATACCTCTAGATGAGGTGCCACTACCAAAACCAGAAACTAGTGCCATGGATAGTGGCAAAGACTTTCCAAGTCCTTTGTGAGATGCCTTGGCAATCTCAGTGGACTTCGGCTTGCTAAATAGTTCATCGCAAGTTAACGTGTCGTAAATTGTGGATTCCTGAATGCTGGATATCTTCACATCCCATATGCGATGATCAAGGGCATAGAGAAGTTTGATAGCCCTCTCATGATCAGAATAAGCAAGCACACCCGTGGAACGAAGATTACTCACGATAGCATCAAAACGGGACAACATGACATCAATAGATTCACCAGGGCTCTACACAAACATTTGATACTATTAGTTGTAAGTGCTTTGGCGCCTGGCCTTGATCTGAGATGTGCCCTAATGAAAAATAGTAAAATTGGACTAAATCTCCCTAGCAATCTGATGGTGCTCCACCCCATCGAACTCATTTTTACTCAGGCTAATGAACAGTATATTTCTAGCTTTGCAGTTAGCACTATACTGATCTTTCTTAGCCTGAGTAATGTGAATCTTAGGGATGGAGTATTGTGAGTCCACAATCTCCCAAATTTCACTTCCTTGGCTTTGTAAATAAGCCTCCATACGCACCTTTTAATATGCAAAGTTCATCCCATCGAATAGAGTGATTTTGCTAACTTTGTCCATGTCACCAATGGATCACAAAACCGATTAAGATAACATGGTGATCTTAACCTGCTCTGATACCAATTGTAGGACCAAAATGGGCAACTAGAGGGGGGTGAATAGGCGCCTCAATAGATTCTTTCGAATCAATGGTCTTTTCTAAACACCCAATGCACCTCTAAATGAATAAGCGGGAGCAAATGAATTGACACAACAAAATCACAGAAAAATCTAGTGCTATCACTCTCTTGTCATATATGAAATGATGTGATAGTTTGGAAGATCATAAGCCCTAAAAATAATCTAGCTTTCAAAGATCAACTGATGTCCTAATCGAAAAGACATTCGTACACAACACACAAGACAGATTAATAGAACTCATAGATCAAATAACAGTTCCACAAAAGTCTCACCAAATCACAGGCATTTTATCAAACACATGATAAATGGTCATAGCTCATCGGTACATAATCAACTACTAGTCACGCAAAATAGATCACAAGCGGTTCATCTACCAAAAATAAAATTCCTTGTAGTAATTTAAATGAACAGAAAAATCTTCAAAGAATAGAAGTACCCAAACCTTTCTTTTACCTGTGTAGCAGGATGCGTGTTGTTCCCATTCCTCAGTACTATGCAGCCTTGTGGACTCCACCTACCTAGCGTCACTCCTGCACGCCTGCACTCCAGCGCCAATCACCTTGTAGAAAAACGGCCGAATACCGCTGCGCACAACACCGCCGCCCGTCAAAACCCAAGTGCCAAGAAACAAAATAGGAACCGTACTTCCTCTCAAAAACCGGTGAATAGTGCTTCCTCAAGAAAATGAAATCCAGTTTTTTAGAGAAGGAGAAAACTAGGAACAATGCTCTTCGGTGAAAATGGCGGCTACAGAAAAAAATCTAGAGGAAGTGAAACAGGAGAAAGAAGATGGAGACAAAAAGTGAACTCACATTTTTTCCATTGAATGAGTTGGTAGAAAACCTATGACTAGGGGGCCTTTATAGGCTATTCAAGAACATGAAAAGACACAAATACCCCTAGGGTTTTATACACACTCGAAGTCCCACGGGGCTAAAAATATAAAATCCTATCTAAAAGTAGTTTGTCCTAATTCGAAGCTTTCGTAGCGACTATGGCTCCGCTTCAGGACGCTTCGATCTCGATCTGACGGTTTTGAGCCAAAACCGACAAAGCCTTTCATATCTTTGACATGTGTCACCAATCCGTGAACTTGATCACCAGCAACTCTCTCCCGCTCTCGATCCCTCAAGTCGCCTTGTCACTTACACTGGCTTCCCTTTCACTGACTTGGTCAACATGTTGTCTCGATCATCCGTCCGTCCATGTATTGCTTCATCTCCACATGTACACTTGAGATCTTCTTCAACTTCACCCGACATCCTTGATCATCTGGCATCAAGCTCCCCGCTTGACCCCGATCACCCGTCATTGACAATTGACTCACATCTCAACCCTACACAACATGATTCAAGCAAAACACAAATCTCCATGCAAGCATGCATCTCAACACACACCAACCCCTTCGGTGAACTCAACCAGCCAATCACAAATCCAGACCATTAGATCTAACAAACTTGTCAATCACTCATCACTAAGATAAAACTATAGTGCAAACACCACTTTGTTTCTCACCTAAGAACATGGGAGAAGAGATGTTGTATCGGTCTATTGCCGATTGCGACCACTGTCGGACGACCACCGACCACCATCAGTCGATTGCCAACCACCATCGGCCAATTATCCACAACTATTGGCCGACCCTCGATCACCTTCAGCCGATCGCCAACTACGACGCCACCAATCCGGAGCTAGACTCCAGACTAAGTTGAGTCATAGTCTTGATAGGATCTTCGAGTCTATTTTATTTTGAGTCCTTTTAGGGCATGTCCCATGACTTAAATAGCACCCTACGTTTGTAACTGTATAAATAGACCCCTGCCGTCATCATTAGGGTTGGGTTTTGCTTAGATTATTTTGTCATCGTAGTATCACCGTAGATCATTTTGTGAAACCCCGAACTTCTAGTTCTTGAGATTAATATCAGCAATCCAGATTATGTTTTACCTTGTTCTTGCAAAGTTCTACAATTGATTTGTAGGATAAAAACCATCGTGGTGAGGTTGACTACATGAAAGCGTGGTTGATAATGACTAGACTAGAGAGTGTAGCGACTGCAATTGTTCTATTGCTGATTGGAAGCCTTAAATCGTGAACGTCCACTCATCCTCTCAATCGTATCTATCAGAAGATTGGGTCATTCATTGCACCTCAGTGCTCATCAAGTGGTATCATAACGAAGGTTTCTCATTAGGTATCAATCTATCGTGTTGTTTTCTTTTACCTAGAGTCTAGAAAAAGCCAAACAAAAATATTTCGTTGTTTGGTTTTACACTGTGTCCAAACCTCTCGAGCCTTCCACAAGTTTTGATTTCAGTTTTGCTTTGTTGAGTTTGAGTCCTTATTCAAAGTCCGGATGCATGTTTAGAGTCATGTTCTTGAGTATAGTTTGAGTTTTGTGTTGTGGTGAGAGCCTTTCGTTGAGAGATCAAGTTCGTCTCGGTTTCGGATAGCAAATACCTTGTGTTTCTATCTCACTTCGCAAGACTGTAATTTGGGTTGCAAATTGCATTTTAATAATTGCCCTGCATCGCTAGCCTCCTTATTTCTAGCCGCAAAATATATTTCAGGAGTTTTTCAAGAGCTAAACAAAAGCGACCATCGCATACGTACTTAGAGTTAGGCAAACAAGTACTTTTCACATAACTACAGAAAAGTTAGGTTCGACAAATTTGTATCTTTGTAATTTCAATGAAGTTTCTGAGCTCCAAAGTTTTCAACGATCGTTTTCGAAGCTTGTGGAGTGAAAAAGAAAGATAAAAAGGTGAAAGAAGAAAGGAAAGATCAAAAGAAAGAGAAATGGAAGGTGTTGGTGTACTGTTTGTTCACACGCGTGGCTTGGTAGATCTTCTTAACTCCGGTGCATGTCTTGTAATCTTAGAAAATAAGGTTCTGAGCATGCTAATCAGTTTGATCATGCAACTGATAAGGAGTCAAAGAAAAAACAATAGTGTTAGTAGTAGAGCCAATCGGCTGCCAAGCTGATGACTATGGTGAGGATAAATTAATCATGAACGAATACAATGATCGGCCATAAGGTCAATGACTACTGTAGGGCAATCGGGCTAAACACGACATCAGCCAATAGGATGAGATAATCGCACATAAGGGCTGATGGATATCTCCCGAGCACGCATGAAATAGAACATGGAATTAAGGATAACCTATCGACTTGTCTTCTGACAAAATAAATAAAATGTGCTAGATAACATACTAGTATCATCAAAATCATCATAATAACAAGATTTGACCTAACTAATATAGTAGCTAGTCATGATGAACTTAATAATACTTCAAAGTATCGGGCATGCTTTATTTAGATGAACGGTATACAATATGAAACAGATACAATAGAAATAGATGTCGGACCTACCTAATGAAGCCTCAGACTATGATACCTAAATCACATCAATCTAAGAGATCAATCTGATGCAGCCTTAGACCTAACCGATACACCGGGATAAACCAACGGTTGTACCAACTTAGATGATGTCTTCAAGACATCGATACGATGAAACCTTAAAGAACACTGACCTAGCCGATACGATCGTCGGGGTGGCGGGACACACCTCTTCACCGGATATCAAAACGATGTAGCCTAGCTCTGAGTGCCGAATCCCACCGGGGTTAACCTTTAGAAGCCAAGGGTGGCGAGGCACTGAAGAGTTCTTGTTTGTAGGGTTGTGTTCTCTTTTTCCTACCTAACTAGATACATATTTATAGTCTGTAGTCTTGCCGTCCAAGAAATCTACATTGTAACCGATTCTAGATCATCCTCATCTTCTCTCTCCTTCATCGGCTCCTGCATGTCCGATCATATTGTAACAACATGGATAGGTTTCTTTGACCATATTTGATCAGATCCCTTTGACTTCTGTTAATCGTGTGGCACCTTTAGTGGTCCTAGGCTTTACAAAATCTTGATGTCAACACATGCCCCCCAGTTTTAGAGCATCAAAGGGGTAGCCGATGCTTCAAAATTATCGGTCATCATCACCCCTTGCCATCACGTCCTTTTAGACGTATTCGCAACTTCGTCCCGTCCTTCATATATAATGCATCGGCATCGACTTTTCCTTCCTATTCTTCTCATTTTTCTTCTCCGACAATGAATGACTGTGATGGATGTCGTCTGGTTTGATGCATCTACTTGTCTTAATGGTGGCGTCGGACCAGGCTTCATTCCACATAGTAGTGCATTAGCACCTATAGGCCAAAGATTTTGCTTCCAACGATTTTGGACTTGCAAACATTTTGGTATTTCAAGAACTGCACTGATGATTACCTTCCGCTGAACATTGTAGATGATCTCACCAAATCCGTCGAGATTGACTTGACTCAGTTTACCTAGGAGTCGCCTTTTGCTTTATAAGTACACCAGTCATTCCACCTTTCTTCTTCATGCTTTTTGTTTATAGTTTGCTCTTGCCCACCGAGCTGACCACCATCTTCTTCTAGTACCATTTACGTCCATCGCCGCTCGCCACCTTTCTCTTCGCTGATCCCGCACACACCGACAACGTCAATGATGGCCACCATCAACATGATTCCTAAGGTAAGCTTTCGACATTCTCCTTTTTTGTTGTTCTTCGGACCTTCATGGTTCATTTGCCGTGTTTACTCAACGCTCTTCTTTTTCTTTCACTATTTCTTTTGTTTTATTCTCTACAGAACCTAGAGAACTAAGTTTAGATCCCCATATCAAACCATCCTTCTAGTTACTATCTGGGCCTTTTGGGTAATCCTAATCCTACAAACTTCATTGATGTCAAAACTTGTTGAATCCCCTTTAAATATTCTCTTATGCACTCTTCCGACTGGAACTTCAGTTTCGAGTCTTTTCCTCCTATCGTACCTTTTGGGACGAGATTGACATCGAACATTGCATTGGCCTTTCCTTTGCTGATCCATATCAGAACGAGACGATGCTAGCTGCCTCTTGTTATTTCTGGTCCCACGCCTTGAATGCCTTTGTGTTTGGTCATGGGCCAATGAGTCCCACTCTGCTTGATGTTTTCTTTTAAAATTGTCTTCACATTGACTCATCAGCTGACCCCTTTTCCTTTCACTCCAAACCAACCTACTATCTTAGCACAAAATCCACTAATAGTTGGGGCTAGTATATTGCGAGACATAACAAGCAGAATGACCCCGTAGACATTTGTGAACACATTGCTTTCCACACCCTCTAGTTGGGGAAGTTTGTTTTATGCGTATTGGCTCTAGTCCCAACCTTCCAATTCCATTTCTTAGCTGAACAACTTGCCGCCCACGTGCGGATTCCCCTTTGCTGCTACCTCCTTGGAGCCACCTACCGCCTTCTTCATCTTGTGTCATTCAATCTATCGGCTGGCAATCCCAATAGCCACCCTAGTAGCCCTTGGTGGTTTCTTCAGATCTAGCTTAATGTTTACACAACTGATCTTATTAGAGGGCCCCTTTTTATCAAATGCATTTTCCTACCGATTTTCTAGAATCAACCATCCCTACTTATGTCGCTGCTCTTCCTTGGGAAAAGCGGAGACATGTTTCTCCTTTTTTCATTTGTCTAATGCATCTTTGGCCGCTTGCTTCAAAAGTTTTTACCTCAGGTTCTCCGATCGGATCATTTGGTACCCCTTTGGGTATTACTCAGAGTACGAATATCCTCATCGGCTAACTCTGCCTGATGTATCCCATGATGAAGGATCCCTCTGTATCTTTGTGGCCACAACTTTTCCTTGCTTGCACCCTATCAATTTCACTGGTGCGCGTTCTTGGTAGGATTCCTACGAGTTCTACGACCCATCGGTATCTACGAGGCAATTGGACTTCGATCAACTCCCACCCTATCTCTTCTTTGTCGGTCAAATTCTAACTCGTGGGAAGGTCAAAGATGCCTTGGAGTGGGACCGCCTCTCCCATATGATATATGGGATCCTCGCTGGTGACCTTGTTTCCTAGACAGTCTGTCAAGCGTCCTCCGTCGTTTTTCACTAATGGTGGGGTGAACTGAAATAGCACATCTTTAATCGTTCATCATTGATTTATCAGGAAAGGATTCACCCAAGCAATGTTGGCGCGGGGCCCGAGGTGGATACTTTGACTTGTTCTTCTCTTTTGTTTCCGCTGCCTATCTTCCTCTGACTAACTTTGCTTCTTGCAGGAGGATGACCTTGATGGTCCCTTGGTGAGCACCAGCGGCTAGCCAATATGATATGGGCCAGTATAGGCTACTACAAACTTGGGGACTAGTGCCTCTATTCCCACAGAGTGGGTAAGTGGGAGGCAGTCTTAGGTCATTGGTCGCGTCGCATGATCTTGATTGACTGTGGGTAGATGAGGTCAATCTGGAGGCGAAGCTGGAGGGAGTCTAGATGAAGATCGCCGAGAAGGAAGGTGTTGTGGCCTTCTTCTCGGCCCGGGTCGAGACCCAAAAGTCCCGGCTCATCGGTGTCATTTGCCACGTGCGGCATCGATGCCACACCCTTTAAGATGTAGATAGTTCAGATGCCGAAGACTAGGGCATCCTTTGGACAGTGGATGCGGTTAGGCTACGAGCGATTGAAGCTACCCGATGAGCTCTCTTGTAACTTTGTGTAGGGCCTTCTGACTTATAACGTGAAACATGCCTTTGCAAATGTATTTATCTTTGAATCCTCAAAATTGATCCTGGGTTTTTGTGTCTAAGGGTGATGCTTTAGCATCAGCCGTCTCAAGGAGTTACCATAGGTATCAGCCATCTTGCGTATTTTTTTAGGCTCTTCGTTCATCTTTCGCATTGGCACATCATTGGGTATCCATTCCATGTATTTGGCAAAGTATTGTGAATTCGGGATTTGATGTATTTATGATCAATTGTCTTAATCAAACGATGGCCTCAGTCTGTCGTCGAGCCTGATGTCTACTTATTTTAGCTCAATAGTTGCGGTGATGCCTTGACCGAGTTCACCTTCTATTTCATCCATGTCGCTTTCAAAGTGTGAGCTTGGGATGTTCATCGCAAATTAGTTTGATTATGTTGTTCGATACCTCAACCAAGTCGCCATCCCAAGCCCTCTCGGATAGGCATTCAACTTCTTCCATCTCCCACACTAACAAATCGGCTATCGCTATGTTAACCGATTTATTGGCGGGGACTATCTCCACCTGATCGCCAACCCACTGCATGAGACTCTGATGCATCATCGATGTGATGCAAAAATTCACATGAATCTAGTCACGTCCCAGTAACAAGCTATAAGATCCTTTGAGAAACCAAGTGAGGTTTTCACTGTGGTTCCAGTTTATGATGAGTGATTGACGAAGTTGGCTATGGTGATTGTTGGATGCTTATGTATGGGTTGCATGGAGATGTGTGTGTGTGTGTTTGTGCTTGTCTCGTGTGTGTAGGGTTGAGATACTTGTCAACTGTCGATGGCAAGTGATCAGGGTTAGACAGGAAGTCTAATGCCAGATGGTCAAGGATGCCAGTCGGAGTTGAAAGTGACCTCAGATGTACGTATGGAGACGAAGCAAGACATGGGATAACGGTTGATCGAGATGAGATGTTGATAAAGTCAGTGAAAGGGAAGCCAGTACAAGTGATAAGGCGGCTCCAGGGATCGAGAGCGGGAGAGACTTGCTGGCAGTCGAGTTCGCGGACTGACGACATACGTCGATGATCTAGGAGGCTTTGTCGGTTTTTGCTGAAAACCGTCTCAACTCTAAATGTTTTTAAATTCCAATAAATAGGAGTTTATTTTCGTTTAGTAATTTAGATTAAGTGTAAACTTTAGTATTTTTTCGGAATTATCAAATTATGAAAATATATTAAAAGTATAGGGTTTTTCTTGTAATATTTTAGAAGTAAACATTATTGTATTTTCAGAATTGGTAATTCTGAAAAATACATAATGAGATTTAAGTAATTACTTAGAACTCTTACCCTAATAGCACTTTTGTAAATCCTCTCTTAGGTTTTCCTATAAAAGGAGGTCCTAGCTTAGGGGTAAGGGTTACAAAATTTCAGAACAGCACTAGCCTGAACCTTTCTCTGCAAATACAATGCATTAGCTTTGCCTTTTGGTATTTTATTCACATGATTCAGAAGAAAGTTTGATGCTGAAGTCGGTTTGCCGGATGAGCTACAGTTAGCGATGGATTATCCTCGTGTGTATATGTGTTGGTTCTTTTCTTGATGTTCTATTTCAACGACTTTTAATCTTTGTTGAGGAAACATTTTGATTCACTTGTCTCTTCTGTTTTTTACACCTTGTGAGAAGCAACACTTTACTCGTTTTAGTACATGGTAGTTCCTATTGTGATTCATGTTAAAAGACTGAATCTCTTGTTTGTGATGAACTGCTTTCGATTTTGGTGTAACTAGGGACATGGTTCAGATTTCTGGATGATTCTTAGTTAGAGTTTGCTTTGGATCACCTCATTTCTGCCATGAGCAGAAGCTTTTGCCAAGAACAACTTTTGAAGTCTCAGGATTCATGTTATGTGTAGACATTCTTTTTGATGTGATCTGATGTCTTTTGGAGGTTTGTTAGACCTATTGTTGTTACTGTAAAGCTGGTGGAAGTACTGGGTTCACTTGGTCATCCTGTCCCATGAAAAGCACCTTTACAGAAAAGCAATAGTAATGTCTACATGATGTCTAGAATATGTCTGAACCAACTCCGCTTTTTGGTTGATCCCTGTCCAACTACTTTGTGTACTGACATCAGATTCAAAATTATTTTTGTTTCATCAATGTGCTCGTTTTGATACAGTTTATTGTTTTGTTAACTGATATGTGTTAAAAAGTCATTGCATGAATTCAAGCAGTTGCCCCATTATCATTCAGCACTGCTAAAAGGCTTGACTTAATTATTTTTACATGAATTGATATTTCTGTTGAAAGAAAATCTGAGCTGGTTTCTGAATTACTACTGAGTGATCTGTATACTGAATAGCTTGCAGATCTTAGCTATTTTTAGTACAAACATCAGTAATGTTCTGTGATTGCATTTGGTCCTGATTATGATCTTCACTGAAAAACAATGTGATTCTCTGTTCTATCTCTACAAGATCAAGCATACACATCTGAATTCTGGTTCCTCACTCAAGTTCAAAGAAATTATACAGTATTGCATTAAGAGTGTTTTCAGTGTTTTGCAATTCTGTTCTGGACTGAATTTTCTGGTTGCACCTGAAATGGTTAAAGCTTCAGTACTAATGTTTGATCCATGTGAGAAGGACTTAACTAGTGCTTGAAGATTCATGTATTAATTTGATGTTGCATGAAATTGATTTGAGTCTTTGGATGAAACCTGAACTGTGACAATTGAATGAAATACATTGTTCTTACTGTTGTACTGATATTTTTCTTGATCAAAATTTGTGGCCTCTTTCAATTCTCTGAAATCTCTCTATATCAACTCTGAACAAAGTTTTGGGATTCACATGAATGCTGAATTTGGTTGGTCCTGATCTTATAAGTATTGAGAGATGTGTTTAATCTTTTATCCTTGTCAAGAACATGATTCTAATTAACTAAATTGAGATTCTGAGTGGGTTGCTAATTTTCTGGAATATATCGGAGTTTCACCAATCGACTTGATATGTCGGATTTTCACTTGCCGAACTAGCCAATCTATATCGAAGTTTCATTGTCCGACTGAATAGTTTGACAGATCAAACTCCAAAATAGTTAAGGAATTTCGATAGTTCATTTACCGACAAAGGATATCGGTAGTCCATACTCCGATTTAGACCAAGATTTGCATCTAAAGATAATTTCTATTTTGTGCATGAACTGTTGATCTTAATCGTGCTTTTGAAGTTTACAGAGGTGGGTTGGGTGTTCTAGATAGGCCATCAAATTCATAAAAATTTGTTGAGGCGCCTATTCAGCTCCCCTCTAGTCGCCAATCTGATCCCACATCCTTTCCCTTCTATGACGAAGAATGTGGTTGGCATTATCTTGCTCCCAACCGTCAGTTTTGTGTTTAGTACTCCCATCCTGTCTAATGAGATACCGCCAAAGTCTCTTAACACCATATTACTTTTGATGAGGTCTTACGATGTTTTTCCTAGCTTACAGAAGGTGGCATATGGCATTAAGTTGACAACCACCCTCTTGTCATTCATCATCTTGGTCATCGGCTTCCCGTTGACCAATCCTTTGATGTAAAATTATCTTAGGTGCCGATACCCAGGGTTTTCTGGCTTATCAAAAACTGTTGGTTGTGTAGGCAACGCTAGTTGAGCCATCGTATCGGCCTGATCTACATTGTCTTCAGAAGATGCCTGATACTCTGTAGGGAGAAAGAAAACCATATTTACCCATTTGTCCTTGTCATTGTGATCGTCCTTATCTTTTACCCACCATTCACTTTTGATCCTCTGGGGCTGATCAGTTTCTACATCACACCTTTGTGCCTTCAGCTCCCTCTGCCACAATCATTGTACCCTTCTCTTCTGGATCCTTGTGAAAATCCCAGTAGGGCACCACTGCGTCATCTCCGATGTAGTTTTTCCATCGACTAGTTGGTCGTCGTCTGCACTGTTGATGGGGTCGATCCTTTTATGAGGCCTTCCCCTGCTTTTATGTGGCCGATGGTCATCTTGCGACTCGTTTTTGACATCGCAGCCTGGACAATTGTCCATTAACGGCAGGCGCAACCCTTTCTTCTAGCAGATTCTAAAGACCTCGCAATTCCAATGAGGGTTGAATCACGAGTGGCTCCGGTTGTGATCGGTATCCGCCTCTTCTCCTCTTTATATTCATATTTCTTGATCAGATCTGATGAAGTGATGCTTCTATTAGCCTGCCTACTTCTTCTTGTGTTTCGGTCGTCAACATGATGTGCATGCACCATGTTGACTGGGAATGGGTGCCCGTCGTTGTTCATCGGCTTCTTGCCATCATAAAAATTGATTCGGCATTTCTCCATGGCCGATTAGATCTGTTGTCTAAACACCTTGCATTCAATAGTGTGGTACGATGGGGAATTGTGCCACTTACAGTATTTTCTTTTCTTTAGTTCATCAGGGGGTGGTATCATGTGATTAGGTGGAAACTGGATCTGCTTCTCTATGAGCAATAGGTCGAATATTCTATCGTCCTTGTTGATATCGAAGTTGTACTTTTCTTCTTTGTCGGTCGGCTTTACTACAAGAAATCTGTTAATTATTGACGGTCAGAATTCATCACAAATCATCAAAATTCCGTTATAAAAGTGTATTTGTGATGTTTTTTGATAACGTCATGTATTGTGTCACAGATTAACTTCGGTGACGAATTAATAAAACCGTCACAAATTAGTGTAATTTTTGATGATTATGAACTGTCATAGAATGGCTTTGAGCCTGCATAACCCAACCTAAAGCCTAGTATTAATGACGGAAATAAACGTCATAGAATTCATCATAGATTGAATACCCATATAATCATGTTTGCTGACGTGGCTAACAACATGTTTGCTGACGTGGCAAGTGACATGGCTATCGATGTGGATATTGACATGACAGCTGACATGGATGATGACAAGGATGCTGACGTGTATGATGACAGCCCATTTCAGATTTTCAACGCATTTTCTAATTTCAGTCCATTTCCAAATTTTGGGCCATTTTTTAATATAAGCCCATTTTTTAATATAGGTCCATTTTCAAATTTTAGCATGTTTTCAAATTTTAGCCCATTTCTAAAGTTCGGCCCAGTTTTTAATATCAACCCATTTTCATATTTCAGTCCATTTTGAATTTCAGACCATTTTAAAATTTAGAAACATTTTAAAATTTGCAACATCACAAATCCAGAAAATTTACAACATAGAACAGAATCATACAACAGATCACAGAATAAAGATCAACTAAGAAATTATCACATTCAGAACAGAATCATACTAAAAGTTTACATCCAGAAATGGTTATGGTTACATTCAGAACAGAATCATAGCAGTAGTTACATCATACAACAGAATCATTGTTTTCTTCCCGTTCTTGAGCACCTGCACAACATCAACTAAAAAATGGTTACATTCAGAACAACATCATAGCAGTAATTACATAAAACTAAAATTGTTAACTAATCTGTCTCAAACACCAGCATCAACATCCAACAATTCTACAAATGATTGAAATGAGCAATGGTGTCTCCAGCAAATCCTTGTGAGGCGTCTTTGGGTTCCAACCTACATTTAATCAAAGGTTGGTCATTAACCAATGATTGGCGACAACAACACACACATAAAATGTTATTGTAGACAACAATACCAAGCTGCTTATTGATTATGGTCATGTCAGGAATTCTCTTATCACTGCCATCGTATCCTTGACCATAGAACTACTCCGAACTCACATCATGCCATGTCCAGGCGTTACGGCCAGACATACACTAGATGGCACCGGGCGGGCGATGTGCGTCGCGCAGCAGCACGCGCGTCGCACCCAGCTGGCGCACTAGAGGAAATCAGGGCAAGTGCTTGAGATGGAAACTAGATAGCTTGCTGTTATAATCCCTTCCTAAATTAGCAGATAGCTTGATGTTTTAATCCCTTCCTAATTAACAGATAGCTTGTTGTTTTAATCCCTTCCTAATTAGCTGTGCTTTCCTTTAGTTAGTTCCTAAATAAGTGGGCTGATAGCCACATAATCAGGGATAGCCTTCTATCTATAGTCCTTTCCTAGTTAGCAGCTCTTTCCTTGCATTAGGGGGGCGGTTGGCTATTTAAGCATGTATGCAGTCCTGGAAGAGCTAAGCAATACGAATATCTTCTATCTCCCACTCTCTAAAGCCTACGTTTGAGGGGTTTAACCTCACCGGAGAAGACGGACAGCGGCTACGAGCTACGTAGCCGAGGTCCGACCAATCAGGGGTTTAATGCCCTCGACAACTTGGTATCACGATCCCGGCGATCCTCGCCTTCTTGTCCTGCCTCTACAATACCAGCCGTCAACCCTTCTTCACCGAGCATCACCACGCCCTGCGTCGCTCCGACCATGGGTGACGACCTCCGCGCCACCATTGAGAACCTCGCCAAGGCCGTCCAAGCACTCCAAGCCACCGCCGAGGCCAATTCCAGGGCAATCCAAGCCCTGTCCACCGACGAGTCGTCCCCTGCCGGCCATCACCAACAGACTAGCGAGCACCACAACGACCGTCCGCCGAGGTTCCAGAAGATGGACTTCCCACGCTATGATGGCAAGTCTGACCCGCTCATCTTCATCAACCATTGCGAGTCCTACTTCCATCAACAACAAACCATGGCGGAAGAAAAGGTATGGATGACCTCCTACAACCTCGAGGATGTGGCCCAGCTATGGTACATCCAGTTGCAGGAGGACGAGGGAACGACGCGTTGGAACCGCTTCAAGGACCTCCTCAACTTGCGGTTCAGGCCGCCCCCGCTCAGCGCCGCTGTTTGAGCTCACCTAGTGCCGGCGCACGGGGTCCGTGGAAGAGTACTCAAACCTCTTCCAAGCTCTTCTTCCTCGTGCCGGTCGCCTTGAGGAGACCCAATGCGTCCAGCTGTACACAGGCGGGCTGCTTCCGCCGTTGAGCCACGCGGTCCGCATCCACAACCCGAAGACGCTCACGGCCACAATAAGCCTCGCCCGCCAGGTCGAGATGATGGAGATCGACCGACCAGCCCCGACTCCAACGCGGCCAACCTCACAAGGTCTTCTCCCTCCGCCGACACAACGGAACGATCGATGACACCGAAGACACCACCGCTGGGGCTGACGCCGAGGCACCCTGCAGGCCTTGCCCGGGGTGCCAACTGCGTGTACCATGCAGATTGCGGTAACGCTTGGGGCCACGTCCCTCGTCGCGCTACTTGATTCAGGAAGCACGCACAACTTCATCTCGGAGAAGGCGGCGCGGCGCACCGGCTTACCACTACGACGTCGACCCCATCTTACGACCATGGTTGCCAATGGTGAACGGATCACCTACGAGGGCGTCATCCGTGACGCGCCCCTCCTTATCGCTGGTGACCCGTTCCCAACAGACCTCTTCGTCATGCCGCTTGTAGGATATGACGTCGTTCTTGACACCAAGTGGCTCGGCACAAGGGGGCCCATCGTCTGGGACTTCTCTCACCGGTGCATGTCCTTCAAGCACAGAGGCCGCACCGTCGGCTGGCAAGGTGTGCCATCATCGACCGCGCCGCGTCTTCATACAACCATAGCAGAAGCCGCGAATGTCCTCGACAAGCTGCTGGGTACCTTCACCGACGTCTTCGCGGAGCCAACAGGCCTTCCGCCAGCCTGGGGCCCTGACCACCGCATCATCCTCAAGCCCGACGCATCCCCGGTGGCAGTGCGCCCATACAGGTACCCGGTCGCCCACAAGAACAAACTAGAGCGGCAATGTGCCGTCATGATCGAGCAGGGCATCATCCGCTGCAGCGACTCGCCATTCTCTTCACCAGTCCTCGTGAAGAAACCGGACGGGTCATGGCACTTCTGCGTGGATTACCGCGCCTTGAATGCACTAACCGTCAAGGACGCCTTCCCCATTCCGTTGGTCGACAAGCTCCACAGCGCGCGCTTCTTCACCAAGCTCGACTTACGGTCGGGGTACCATCAAGTGCGGATGCGGCTCGAGGATGTGCACAAGACCGTGTTCTGCACGCATGATGGCTTGTACGAGTTCCTGGTGATGGCGTTCGGCCTCTGCAACGCACCGGCCACATTCCAGGCGCTCATGAACGATGTTCTCCGACCGTTCCTCCGTCGGTTTGTCCTTGTCTTCTTTGATGACATTTTAATCTACAGCAAGACATGGGCCGACCATCTGCGACACCTCCGTGTGGTCTTCTCCAAGCTTCGGCGCCAGCAACTCTTCGTCAAGCGCTCCAAGTGCGCCTTCGGCATAGCCTTGGTCGTGTACCTCGGCCACGTCATATCCGAGGCGGGCGTCGCCATGGACCCGGCCAAGGTGCGGGCCATCCATGAGTGGCCGACTCCCCGCTCGGCTCGGGCGGTCCGCTATTTCCTCGACTTGGCAGGGTACTATCGCAAGTTCGTCCTGAATTACGGGACCATCGCCGCCCCCTGACTGCCCTCCTCAAGAAAGATGGTTCCAGTGGTCCGATGGGGCAGCGGCGGCCTTCGACGCCCTCAAGACGGTCGTCTCCTCCGCTCCGACCCTCGCCATGCCGGACTTCACCAAGCAATTCGTCGTCGAATGTGACGTTTTGTAACACGGCTTCGGCGCCGTCCTCGTCCAAGACGGCCATCTGGTGGCTTTCTTCAGCATGCCGATAGTGCCCCATCACCGTGCCCTTGCCGCCTATGAGCGCGAGCTCATCGGACTAGTGCAAACGGTCCGACATTAGCGGCCATACCTCTGGGGGCGTCACTTCCTCGTCAAGACCAACCACTATAGCTTGAAGTACCTACTTGAACAGCGCCTCGCGACAATCCCCTAGCATCATTGGGTGGGCAAGCTTTTGGGCTTCAACTTCACCGTCGAGTATAGGCCGAGGCGGCGAACGTCGTGGCCGATGCTCTCTCCCACCGCAACACTCCAGAGGAAGGGACTGTCTTGGTCCTGTCCGGGCCACGCTTCGACTTCATTGCACGACTTCAGCAAGCACAGCTCACTGACCCGGCACTCACCGCCATCCACGCAGAGGTACGCGCGGGCTCCCGTAGGGCCCCTTGGACAGTGGTCGATGGCATGGTGCAGTATGCGGGCCGTCTCTACATCGCGTCGACGTCCCCTCTCCTGCACGAGGTTCTCCGGGTTGTGCATGACGAAGGCCATGAAGGGGTGCAGTGCACTCTCCACCGACTCCGACGCTATTTTCATTTTCCTAACATGAAACAGGAGGTACAAGACTTTGTCCGCGGGTGCGTCACGTGCCAGCGATACAAATCAGAGCACTTGCAGTCAGCTGGTCTTCTTCTTCCTCTACTGGTGCCACAGGAAGTGTGGACGGACGTCGCCATAGACTTCATCGAGGCGCTTCCTCGCGTACGGGGCAAGTCGATCATCCTCACCATGATCGACCGATTCAGCAAATATGCCCACTTCATCCCGCTCGCTCACCCGTACTCCGCCGAGTCCGTTGCCCAAGCATTCTTCGCCGACATCGTCCGTCTCCATGGCGTGCCACAGTCCATCATGTCCGACCGCGACCCGGTCTTCACGTCGACATTCTAGAGCGAGCTCATGCACTTGGTGGGCACCAAATTACATATGACGACTACTTTCCACCCGTAGTCGGATGGGCAGTCCGAGGCGGCCAATAGAGTCATCATCATGTACCTTCGCTGCCTCACGGGCGATCAGCCACGCCACTGGGTGCAGTGGATCCCATGGGCGGACTTCGTCTTCAACGCGGCGTACCAGAGCTCACTTCGGGACACCCCGTTCAGGGTCGTGTACGGGCGTGACCCACCATCCATCCGGTCCTGAGCCTGGTGACACACGCGTGGCGGCCGTTGCAAAGACCATGGAAGAATGCCAGGAGTTCCTCGCCGACATCCACGCTCGCCTAGAGCAAGCACAGGCGGTTCAGAAGCATCACTATGACTAGGGCCATCGTGATGTGGTGTACAGGGTGGGTGACTGGGTGCTGCTCCGTCTTCGTCAGCGCCCGATGGCGTCACTGCCCCAGGCCACCTACGACAAGCTCAAGTGGCGCTACTTCGGACCCTACGGCGTCACTGAGATGATCAACGAGGTTGCTGTTCGCCTAGCTCTTCCACCTCAGGCTTGCCTACACGACGTGTTCCACGTGGGTCTCCTGAAGAAATTCCACGGCGCACCGCCGGAGGCGCCTCCACCGCTTCCACCGGTCCTTCACGGCGCCATTGCTCCAGAACCTGACCGCGCTGTCCGTCGGCGCGTCGTTCAGGGCGTTCAGTAGGTCCTGGTCCAGTGGAGGGGGCAGTCTGCGGCATCAGCCACCTAGGAAGATGTTGACACGTTCAAAGCTCGATACCCTGCCTTTCAGCTCGAGGACAAGCTGCCTCTCGAGGAGGGGATAGATGTCATGTCCAGGCACTACGGCTAGACATACACTAGACGGCACTGGGTGCGCGATGTGCGTCACGCAGCGGCACGCGCGTCACACACAACTGGCGCACAAGAGGAAATCAGGGCAAGTGCTTGAGATGGAAACTAGATAGCTTGCTATTTTAATCCCTTCCTAAATTAGTAGATAGCTTCCTGTTTTAATCCCTTCCTAATTAGCAGGTAGCTTGCTGTTTTAATCCCTTCCTAATTAGCTGTGCTTTCCTTTAGTTAGTTCCTAAATAAGTGGGCTGATAGCCACATAATCAGGGATAGCCTTCTATCTATAGTCCTTTCCTAGTTAGCAGGTCTTTCCTTGCATTAGGGGGGCGGTTGGCTATTTAAGCATGTAAGCAATCCTAGAAGAGCTAAGCAATAAGAATATCTTCTATCTCCCACTCTCTCTAAAGCCTGCGGTTGAGGGATTTAACCTCACCGGAGAAGACGGACAGCAGCTACGAGCTACACAGCCGAGATCCGGCCAGTCAGGGGTGTAACGCCCTTGACACATCAATCATGGGTTCATCTAGTGGTTGCTCTCCTGAGACATTTCCATAGACCTGCACACAACAGCCACATGAGATTTACAACAGACACAAAGTATTTAGTAATAGAAACGTCAAAGAAAAGCTTCTTCATGCATCAATGACATACCTCTGTCATCATTTCAGCCAATTCCCTAACGGTGACTTCATTATTAGGATTCCATACATTGAAGATTTGACCATTGGCACGAGCAGGGTTTTCCTTTTGATATAAAAAAAACACATTCAGTTTCCATTGATGAGCTAAATACTATCAAAAGAGAAAAGGAAGCAAAGCTAAACAGAGAAAGCACACAATCATCAACAGAACAGCTTCAATGGCATCCGGTCATTTGTCATTCTTCATATTTTCAGTTCAATTAGTGCAATTGCTGCACCAATAGTAACACAAATGTAACTGAAGGTGTACAATTATTTTTTCAGAGGAATTGCTGCAATAAAACGAGAGTAAAAGTCATGAAGCAAGGGGACGGAGAAATGGAATAAAAAAGAGATAATTATGCAGTTATGCTCATATGATGTACCATGTGAAAAGTGCAGAATGAGTCCAAGAGCAAGCAGAGATATGCCCATGATAAACCACTGCTTTAGTCTGTCTGTGTGTCTCTGAAGTTTCAGCAAAAATAAACTTGTCAGAAGTTTGTTCCTAGACTATGCAAACATCTCACTAAATACAAGTGACCTTCCCAGTTCCCACACTATGCAAACATCTCACTAAATACAAGTGACCTTCCCAGTTCTTACTATGCAACCAGGCACGTTTCCACCATAGTTCTTGTGGGAAAATTATCTGATCTGAGCCAATTTTATCTTCCATTACCTCAAAACAAGTGTAAGGTAACTACTAACTACTACCATAAGTTAATAATAACATAGCTAGGAACCATGATAAATCAAATCTTTTCCCCTTCCAACTTCACAAGATGACAATCAGCAAATACATCCTAATTTGGTGCTCCCAGCTGAATTGAACGAGCTGGCAAAGGATATGAGCTGTTGATTTGGCCTCGATGTCGTGGATAACCAAGTAAAACGTAAGGGCAAAAATTAACAAGCCTAGTCAAGTTGCGGGAACAATACCGAGACACACATGAATCCTGAATCGTACAATTGACAAGGGATAAATGAGGAAAACTATTGGAATGTCATGAAAAACTCCTGAATCCTGATACTGATATTATAAGAGGTTACAATACATATCCCCCACTCAAAACGTCAGGGTTGACCACTGCAAAAACCCTAATAAACCTAATCACAATTGAAGGACTTTAGATCCAAATCGAGTAACCAGCCCCCAACGCCCCAGCCAACGATCTAGCACCCGAACACATCGCAAAACAAGTGATTCCCCTTAGTAGAGCCCCGAAATCACAAGTGTCAGCGAATCTACACACGAACCGCTTGCATCCAACCATCCACAGCGCAAACAGAGATCTCGCGGGGGGGCCGCAGCTACATGGAGGCTAAACAAACATGGCAACCCGCCGCCGCCCCCCGAACCCTATGAAGATCGGAAACAGAGCTGGGAGAAATGGGGGGAGAGGGGGATAGGGAGGGAAGGTTAGGTCCCTTACCAATGCCGACGTGCGACTCGAGCTCCCTGCAGCTGAGCAGCTTCCTGCGGTACTCGGTCACCGCTGCACGACGGCGGGCGGTGGCGGCGTCCTCCCCGTCGGCCATCTCCTCGCTTCGCGCGTGGTGTTCACTGCGCGGGAGGGGGAGCGGACGGACGAACGGGAAGTGGAAAGGGGGCTAGAGACGGTGGGGAGTGTAAAGATTTGAGGTGATTCCTCCTGCATTGATTGACTCCTGCATTGATTGAGAGTTTGGATTACAATTTATAGCTATTAAGCGCATTTTCATTGTACTTACTATCCCTAAAATAGTAATTATGATTTAAAAAATCACTCCATTATACTTTCTATTTGACTTGTTATTTTAGGGGGTTTGATATTCCTCTCTCCACACTTGCTACGTCTAGCAAGCCAACCAAACTTACTATTCCGTTGAATGTTGAGCTTGTTTAATTATTTTTATTTTCTTTGCATGTATATAAATTTATAAAATATAGTTACATTTAAATAGAGAATCATATTTAGCAAGTACATTGGAGTTAATAACAAAATAGCAAGTCAATTTGAATAAGAAGGCTTACTATTGCTATGAATAGCAAGTCAAAAATAACAAGTATAATGGAGATGCTCTAACAAGCCAATTAAACTTGCTATTCCATTGAATATTGAGATTGTTTAATTGTTTTCACTTTCTTTGCATATATATAAATTAACTAAATATAGCTCCATTTGAATAGCAATTCACATTTAGCAAGTATATTGGAGTGGATAGCAAAATAGCAAGCCAATTGGAATAGGGAGACTTGCTATTGCTATGAATAGCAAGTCAAAAATAGCAATTACAATGGAGATGCTCTAAGAGGTGTCAGTTTTTGTTGGACCGGAAACGGCGACCAGAGGGGGGCTGAATGAGCGCTTTTAAAATTTCATACTAAAATTAGCCTTCTGTTTTAATTCTGTCTTCTGCGAAACAGGCTTCGAATACACCCTTCGAAGTACTGGTTCGGAGGTATTTCACAGCTCCAAAAATAGGCTTCGCAAGGAGCAAAAGTTCGAAGCCAAGAAGACTTCGCTCCACCCACAAACCCAAAAATTCAGCTTCTGCTAAGTCAGTGCAGCCTTCGCACCCAGGGTGCCTTCGTGCAGGCTTCGCACTTCACCCTTCGCAAGAGCGGACTTCCCTCTGAGGGCTTCGATCAAATACTCAGCGACAGCAACTGGTGCTGGGCTTCGTACTTCGGAAGTCAAAACGCACACAAAACAGATTTCGCTAAGGGCTTAGACACGGGAAGAAAAATGGGCTTCGATCAGTGCTTCGCTAATAATCAGCGAGGTCTAGCCTCCAGTTTACACAGAGCGAACACACTGAAAAACACACTTCGCTCAAAACACGCTTCGCCCACACAGGCTTCGGTGCACTACCTCAAGTCAATCGAAGTGACACACAAGAGATCGAAGCATGCAGCGAGGTATGCAAACCAGCTCAAGCAGAAAAAGCACACAGAATCAAGACTTCGATGCTTGAACAGGGAACACAAAAATTGAACTCACAGGATGAATACAGAGTGTGGTGGCAAGCACAGGAGTTCTACAATGAATGCTCAAAGTGTTAAATTCGACCTACCCAGCCTCCACTATTTATATGCACTATTCACCCATGTGAATTGACTACTTTACCCTTAGGGTTTACATTGTTGTTGTCTCATCAGAACAGAGGAGTACAAAAGGTAGTCTGCTTTATTTGGAGGCTTCTCTTGTTAGCTTTGTAGAGGGGACAGCGTCAGCTTTTTGCAGACCAGACACTGTCAGCCTTTACAGTCTTGGATTCTTCTGAAGCCCCCCTTCACACGCGAGGGGTGCGGTAGCTTCGGTGAGAAGCCTTGAGCCTGACGGCCTTCGCTTCACCGAAGTCAGCCTTCGATACAGTGACGGTTTTGAGCCGAAGCCGTTAAAGCCCTTGGGCCTTCGCACCAACACCTTCGGAGTGGACCACCATGGCTTCGTAGCTTCTCCCAGCTCTAACTCCGTCAGTCCGTCTACCGAAGCCATGCATGGCCGAAGTACCTCAAGTCATTCTCACTCCGGAACCAGCCTTGCTCCGGAGCCTACTTCACTCCAAAGCCCTACCTTTGGAGTACCACCCTTCGAAGTCCCTCCTTCGTCCAAGGCCTCTGCATGAAGCATTCCATGAGCACTTCGTCGCAGTGTCTCTCCCCGAGCACACTCCTCGACGAGCCTCACCCGGACCATGCCTTCGATGCACCTCAACTTCTGAGACCTTCGTCGGGTATACCTTCGAGTGTCTCTCTCTGGAGCACACTTCGAACACCTTGCCTCTGCCGAGGACTTGATCCACCATACTCCGAAGTCACTCCATTCGGAGTACCCTTCGAAGTGCCTCGCCTCCGAGGACTTCGTCTCGGGATACCTTCACCTAGAGCCACGCTCCGCACTTACTGCCTCCTCTTGGTGCACCTCGACCCGAGGTCCGACCTCGACCCCTTCGCAGCCTTCGTGACGGAGCTCCCTGCTCCACTGGCATCAAGCCTCCCGCTTGACCCAGGTTCACTTGCTACGAACCGTCCGTCACCTCCGAAGTCCCCTGCGCACCACAGACAATCAGACAAGTGTATCCAGTACCCCGGAGACCTCTCCGGGTTAGCAACCTTTGTCACACACTCCGGTGTACCTCCCAAAGTACCGAGCCCTTCGGTACAACAATCATCGTGTATTGTCGGACCCCTCCGACAAGCACACTCCGCTGCAACAGCTGCAACAACTAGAGCCCACCGAACCGTTCGGTGAACCAGCCTTCGGAGATCCAACCTCCGAACCCCTTCGGAGGGACCCCTTCGAATCAGAGGGTAAACTCTGTCAATCACTCATCACAGACTCCGAAACCAACCCTTGGTTTCTCAATCTCCCCCTTGATGAATGCATTGACAACCAAATTTAAGTTCAAGAAAATTTGAAAAATTTTAGCACACAAGTGACCATAAAAACTCAGAAACGAGTCAAATCATGTCACTTGTCAAGAGAATTTTCCTCCCCCTTTTTTAATAGAGTAAAAGCCCCTTCGGCAAAACTTACCTTTGCAAGATAAAAACGCCCCCTGAGTTTAATTTACCCCCTTGCTGTAGAGACCTCAAAAATTTCTCCCCCTTTGGCAATGCAAGCATCAAGGAGCATGTAAAATATGCATAGCTTTGACATGGGAAGAATTGCAAAGACATATAAAGAAAAAATATGCCAATATTAATACCAATTTTCATGTGCTCAGCTTAATTTAACATTCTCTAAAAAACATGATGATAGCATGTGATTTTATCATTTTGAAGTAAAAGCATCACCACCCAATCAAGGTAACTAGACAAGTAAAAGCAGGGACTGCGCAAAGCTAGTCAATTTCTATTCTAGATAGACAAGTCCAGTTCAAATGGAGCATTGAAAGCAAACTTGATGATCAATGAATTTTGTTGTTCTTTTCATAATTGCCAAGGGTTATTTGTTTGTCCACCTTATACTTTCCAATCAGGCCAAGCCTAGTCATGAGAGCCATCAAAAGCTTAAAGCAATGATTTTGGCATACACTACACTATCTCAGTTCAGACCAATGTGCAATGGTAAGCAGTCTAGAATAGAGTAGTGCGACAAACAAACTCACCTGGATCTTTTGCTTTTAAGCATGCTAATCATGGATTTTTGGAATTTTGATTGAGTGAACAAACTGTTTTAGCACTAAATGAATATCCATGAATACAATTTTTCAAGTTGCATTGATTAGCATCCAAAGAAAAGGTGTCTTGCTATCAAGCAGATAAAAGATAGCTAAAGCAGTCCTGCCTGAACATGCTAGATCCAAGACTAAGCAGTGAGCATGATTTGAGTTTGGAAAGAAAAATCATGCACATAATGTTTCAGATATATTAAATAGAGCTGAGCTTCATGATTCATGAATTTAAAATCAGGCATATAAGTGCAAAAGATGTAAATGCAATTTCACACATGATGAGCATATGCAAGACAATTAAAATCCGCGCCCCCTCACAAAATGTCGTAAGGGTGACAAATACCAAGTTCCCCACGCAAGTAGGAAAATCTAGAAGCATCGAGGGGTTTTGTGAAAATATCGGCTAGCTGGTGTTGGGTATCAACATATTGAAGTTCAATATCACCCTTCTCATTATGATCTCTGAGAAAATGATATCGCACATCAATGTGTTTGGTTCTGGAGTGCTGAACCGGGTTGTTTGCAATACAAATAGCGCTAGTGTTATCACAGAACAGTGGAACACTCTTATAATCTAACCCGAAATCCCTCAAAGTGGACACCATCCACAAAATCTGAGAGCAACAGCTTGCTGCAGCAACATATTCGGCCTCAGCCGTCGATTGTGCAACACTAGACTGTTTGCGGGAAGACCAGCAAACCAGAGAAGTACCCAGAAAATGACAAGTACCAGAGGTACTTTTCCTATCAATCCTACACCCAACAAAATCTGCATCGAAATAACCTCGAAGACACAAAGAGGAAGACGTTGAATACCAAATGCCGAACTCGAGGGTATGTTTGAGATACCTGAGAATGCGCTTTACCGCTTGGCGGTGCGAAGCTCGTGGTGAAGCCTGAAAGCGAGCGCACAGACACACTGCGAAGTGTATGTCCAGCCTCGTAGCAGTCAAGTAGAGGAGGGAGCCGATCATGCTTTGAAACTCCTTCTGATCTACGACTTCTCCATATTCGTCAGGATCCAATGCTACAGATGTAGCCATTAGAGTAGCGAGTGGCTTCGCATCGGCCATGTCAAACTTCTTGAGTAGGTCCTTAGTGTACTTCGTCTGGTGGACGAAGGTACCTTGTTTGCTCTGCTTGATTTGCAAACCAAGGAAAAATGTGAGTTCGCCCATCATGGACATCTCGAACTCCCTGCTCATGGCATCTGCAAACTCGGCAACCAAAACATGAGAAGAGCCACCAAAGATGATATCATCCACATAAATCTGAACTAGGAGGAAATCTTTGCCATGCTTGAGAGTGAACAGGGTTTTATCAACAGAGCCCATCAAATACCCCCGCTCAAGTAGAAAAGACTTAGGTCTGTCATACCATGCCCGAGGGGCCTGCTTGAGTCCATAAAGAGCCTTATGAAGTTTAAGGACTTTATGTGGGTAATTGAGGTTTTCAAAACCAGGGGTTGTTTTACATAAACATCTTCGCCTATGAAACCATTAAGAAAAGCATTTTTGACATCCATTTGATAGAGTTTGAATCCCCGGGATGTCGCAAAGGCAAGCAAAATCCTAATGGCCTCAAGACGAGCAACAGGTGCAAAAGTTTCAGTAAAATCAATCCCTTCTAATTGAGAATAACCCTGAGCTACAAGTCTAGCCTTGTTTCTAACTATAGTCCCATCCTCCCCTTATTTGTTTTTGAAAATCCATTTTGTTCCAATGAAATGAACATTTGGTGGAGGATCAACTAAAGTCCATACTTGGTTTCTCTCAAAATTTTCAAGTTCTTCATGCATGGCATTGTTCCAACTAGAATCAAAAAGTGCATGACTAACATCTAAAGGCTCGAAAGAAGCAACAAAAGCGGAATCAATGAAATGAGCATGAGAACGTGTTACCCTTTGATCAAGCTCACCAATAATTTGCTCGGGAGGATGCATCCTTTGAACATGGTGTGGAACCTCGCGGCGGGATGCAGTCTCCCCCTCAACTTGTGCGTTGGAGTGGTCCAAGCTGACCGATGTCGAGGTAGTTGCTTCGGGACCTTGTGCCGAAGTGGTCGAAGCGGGGTTGGCTTCGGGGGTTGATGTCGAGGGTAGTAGGGGTTCATCCTCGAAATCTTCGGGATCTTCTTCTTCGAAGATGGTCTGCTCCATGTCGTGTTCATTTGCCTGTTCAAATGCAGAACTAACAGAGGGGGTTTATTCATCAAAAGTCACATCACATGACTCGATGACAGTGTTAGTCTCCAAATTATAAACACGATAAGAATTACCATGTGTAGTGTAACCCAAAAAGATCCCGTCAGAAGAACGCGACTCAAACTTATCCAAATTACCACGTTTTAGGATAAAGCAATGACAGCCAAATACTCGAAGATGAGTAACCTTGGGCTGTCTCCCAAAACGTGGCTCATAAGATGTTAGGTTCAAAATTGAGCGCAATAATATTCATTTTGAGATGTAACATGCAGTGTTCATGGCCTCAGCCTAGAATTTTCTAGGAGTCCTATGCTCATCGAGCATCGTCCTAGCCATCTCAACCAAAGTGCGGTTCTTTCTCTCAACAACACCGTTCTGTTGAGGAACCCGCGGAGCAGAGAATTGATGTTCTATGCCATGCTCCATGCAAAAGTCAACAAAGAGATTGTTCTTGAACTCAGTGTCATTATCACTTCGAATGAATTTCAATGCACCAGGGAGTTCAGTGAAAAGTCTCAAAGCCAAGCTCCGAAAGTGTGAAAACACTTCATCCTTGCTGGCAAGAAAGAAGACCCAAGAGTAGCGAGAGAAATCATCGACAATGACTAGTACATACCACTTGCCGCCTAAAGAACTAACCCGAGAAGGACCTACAGTGTCCATGTGGAGAAGTTCTCCGGGTTGTTCAGTCATCACTGTGGTGACTGGCGAGTGCGAAGCGGCAATCATTTTTCCATGTCGACAAGGAGCGCAAACTAAATTCTTCTCAAACTTGAGCTTGGGCAATCCTCGGATCAGACCTAGGGCACTAAGACGAGCGAGCAACTCAAAGCTCATATGCCCTAGTCTCCTATGCCACTTCCAAAGCTCAGACGTAGAATGTGCAACAAGACAATGAGAAGAACCAAATGACTCAGAAAAATCAGCTCCAAAAACTCTCCCTACTCTAAAGATCTTACAGACCACAATGCTATCAGAATTGAGTACTTGCAAAGTGTAGCGATGGAATCGCACTTCGAAGCCCTCATCAAGCAATTGAGATACAGAAAGAAAATTGTATCCCAAATTCTCAACCAAAGCAACATCTTTGAGAGTGAAATTCGAGTTAATTTTTACCACACCTTTACCTTTCACTCTACTCCTTCGATTGTTGCCGAAGGTGATATGTTCCCTTTGCTTGGTTGTGGTGAGGCTGGAGAACCATGTTGCATCTCCGGTCATGTGGCGTGAACAGCCGGAGTCCATGATCCATGTGCCCTCCAAGCCTCGGTCTGTCACCTACACATGATAAGAAAATCTCGAACGCTCAGTGCTGGGGTGAGTGAAAATATGACGAGGCATCCAGCACTGAGTGATACGAGTAGTAGGCATAGTAAAAATAGATTGTCTACGCACAGGATAATCAGAATGATGCAAAGTGCGAGATCTATCTACATGCTGTGATCTAACAGCATGACGAGGTCTCCTACTCTGATGAGGTACAAAGCTACTCACCCGGGGTCTACCACCATATGGAACATGGTGAACACCTCGAGGAGCAAAACCTCTCCGAGAAGCACGAGGAGCCTCAAAAACAGGACGATAGTAAAACTCAGACTCATGCATACCTAAAGATGGATAATGCATGTCCTGGTAACTCATCGCCTGAGAGCGTCGCTCATCCTTGATGCGACGAAAAAAGAACCCAACCAAATGACCCGCCCGCTGATAGTAGGAACAATGAAAAACTCTCCTAGGGGCACTCTCATGGGTCATAGGAGCAACTCTCATAGGCTCCTTGGGCTTCTGCTGAGTGGATTTCTTGAGAGGGATTTTCTTGGCAGGGGGAGTGGTTTTCTTTTGAGTTCGGGTAGGCTTTTTGGCCGATGGAGTGTCTAACAGAGCTCTCTCTTTCTCTAGGGTAGTGGGTGAGGTAGAAACAGTTTTGTTCTCACTATCTGAAGGAGTCCTCTCAAAACCCAAACCTAGAGCTAACCCTGCTCTGTCAGCACACATCTTGGTCTTGGCCAAGAGCAAATCCATCCTACCCTTTCCCTCAGTGCATTTGTTAACCACAGAAAGAAGGTACTCATTTTCAGTCATAAGATTTTCAGCTCACTCTCTAACAGTGCCTAGCTGGTCCTTAAGGGTTATGCAAGTGTCACACACAGGCTGCACATCCTTAGAACTACCGACCCTCTCTGATCTAGCCTCTAAATCATGAACATGCTTATCACGTAAATCAATGCTCTCACGTAATAAAGAACAGTTCATGCATTCAAATATATCATGAGGTCTAGAATCAACCACCAAAAGCTGCTTATGTGCAGTCTCAAGCTCGGATAGAGTTTGAGCATGTACAGAACGCAACTGAGCAAGCTCACCCATGACAACCATACAAGATTCACATTCAGCATCATTAACTCTAGACTTAAGCATGGCATAATCAGTAGAAACAGATTCTAGCCTAAGTCTAAGGTCTTTTCTTTCTCTAGCAGCTTGCACAAGTAATCTATCCTGACCAAGAACTACTTCATTCAGCTCATCTAATTTAATTGAAAGCTGGTCATAGGATAGAGGTACCTTAGATGAGTCAAGCTCATCGCCGCTGTGATCGCTGTCGGCCATGAGGCAAAGGCCGGTGAAATCTCGTCCCTTCTTGTCCTTCTTGTCCTCCTTCCTTGGAGACTCCTCCTCCTTAGAGCTCGACTCCTCAGTTGAGGAAGTGTCAATGTCGCTGAGAGCAGCAACAAATGCTCTGGATGCGGCTTTGGCTACCCTCTTAGCCACTTTGCTGCGCTTGCCCTTCACAAAAGGCTTCCTCTCCTTTTTGTGGTATTTAGGGCGCTCACTCTCATCTCTCTTCTTGAGTTTAGGGCAATTGGCCTTGATGTATGAAGTGTCGCCACACTCAAAGCAACCACTAAAACCACTTCTCCTCTGATCCCGCCTCTCATGGTGAAAACGGGTGAACCTTCTGGCAATGAGAGCAAGCTCATCATCATCCAGAGTATCCACCTGTTCCTTAGTGTCGGAGACCAGGGAGGACAAAGCAAAACCATCTGCAAGAACACAAGTGCCAGATGTGCTTGGTTCTGCAGTGGTGCCACGGCTAGTGCTAGAAACCAATGCCAATGGCTGTGGCAAAGAGTTTCTGTGCACTGCAAGAGATGCCTTGGCAATCTCTGTGGACTTCAGCTTGCTGAAGAGCTCATCACAAGTCAATGTGTCATAACCTGCGGACTCCTCAATGCTGGATATCTTCACTTCCCATATGCTACGATCAAGAGCATAGAGAAGCTTGATAGCCCTATCATGATCATTGTAAGCAAGCGTCCCGTTGGACCGCAAGTTACTCACTATTGCATCAAAGCGAGAAAACATGACATCTATAGATTCACCAGGTGCCTGCACAAACAACTGATACTGTTGATTGTATGTGCTTTGGCGCCTGGCCTTAATCTGAGTAGAGCCCTCATGAAAAATAGTGAGAGTGGTCCAAATTTCCCTAGTTGTCCTAAGGTGCTGCACCCTATCAAACTCACTCCGACTCAAACCAATGAACAGTATGTTTCTAGCCTTGGAGTTGGCATTATACTGATCTTTCTCTGTTTGAGAAGTGCGAGTCTCAGGGATGGAGTATTGTGAGTCCACAATCTCCCAAATTGCATTTCCTTGGCTTAGCAAGTAAGCCTCCATGCGCACCTTCCAGTAAGCAAAATCAGTCCCATCGAACAGATGAATTTTACTAACTCTGTCCATGTCGCCAATAGATCACAAAACCGGTTAAGGTCAACTGGTCATCTTAACCCGCTCTGATACCAATTGTTGGACCGGAAACGGCGACCAGAGGGGGGGTGAATGGGAGCTTTTAAAATTTCAGACTAAAATTAGCCTTCTGTTTTAATTTTGTCTTCTGCGGAACAGGCTTCGAATACACCCTTCGAAGTACTGGTTCGGAGGTATTTCACAGCTCCGAAAACAGGCTTCGCAAGGAGCAAAAGTTCGAAGCCAAGAAGACTTCGCTCCACCCACAAACCCAAAAATTCAGCTTCTGCTAAGTCAGTGCAGCCTTCACACCCAGGGTGCCTTTGTGCAGGCTTCACACTTCACCCTTTGCAAGAGCGGACTTCCCTCTGAGGGATTCGATCAAATACTCAGCGACAGCAACTGGTGCTAGGCTTCGTACTTCGGAAGTCAAAACGCACACAAAACAGACTTCGCTAAGGGCTTAGACACGGGATGAAAAACGGGCTTCGATCAGTGCTTCGCTAGTAATCAGCGAGGTCTAGCCTCAAGTTTACACAGAGTGAACACACTGAAAAACACACTTCGCTCAAAACACGCTTCACCCACACAGGCTTCGGTGCACTACCTCAAGTCAATCGAAGTGACACACAAGAGATCGAAGCATGCAGCGAGGTATGCAAACCAGCTCAAGCAGAAAAAGCACACAGAATCAAGACTTCGATGCTTGAACAGGGAACACAAAAATTGAACTCACAGGATGAATACAGAGTGTGGTGGCAAGCACAGGAGTTCTACAATGAATGCTCAAAGTGTTAAATGCGACCTACCCAGCCTCCACTATTTATAGGCACTATTCACCCATGTGAATTAACTATTTTACCCCTAGGGTTTACATTGTTGTTGTCTCATCAGAACAGAGGGGTACAAAAGGTAGTCTGCTTTATTTGGAGGCTTCTCCTGTCTGCTTTGCAGAGGGGACAGCGTCAGCTTTTTGCAGACCAGACACTGTCAGCCTTTACAGTCTTGGATTCTTCTGAAGCCCCCCTTCGCACGCGAAGGGTGCGGTAGCTTCGGTGAGAAGCCTTGAGCCTGACGGCCTTCGCTTCACCGAAGTCAGCCATCGATACAGTGACGGTTTTGAGCCGAAGCCGTCAAAGACCTTGGGCCTTCGCACCAACACCTTCGGAGTGGACCACCACGGCTTCGCAGCTTCTCCCAGATCGAACTCCGTCAGTCAGTGTACCGAAGCCATGCATGGCCGAAGTACCTCAAGTCATCCTCACTCCGGAGCCAGCCTTGCTCCGGAGCCTACTTCACTCCGAAGCCCCACCTTCGGAGTACCACCCTTTGAAGTCCCTCCTTCGTCCAAGGCCTCCGCATGAAGCATTCCATGAGCACTTCGTCGCAGTGTCTCTCCCCGAGCACACTCCTCGACGAGCCTCACCCGGACCATGCCTTCGATGCACCTCGACTTCTGAGACCTTCGTCGGGTATACCTTCGAGTGTCTCCCTCCGGAGCACACTTCGATCACCTTGCCTCTATCGAGGACTTGATCCACCATACTCCGAAGTCACTCCATTCGGAGTACCCTTCGAAGTGCCTCGCCTCCGAGGACTTCGTCTCGGGGTACCTTCACCCGGAGCCACGCTCCGCACTTACTGCCTTCTCCTGGTGCACCTCGACCCAAGGTCCGACCTCGACCCCTTCGCAGCCTTCGTGATGGAGCTCCCTGCTCCACTGGCATCAAGCCTCCCGCTTGACCCAGGTTCACTTGCTACGAACCGTCCGTCACCTCTGAAGTCCCCTGCGCACCACAGATAAACAGACAAGTGTATCCAGTACCCCGGAGACCTCTCCGGGTTAGCAACCTTCGACACACACTCCGTTGTACCGCCCAAAGTACCGAGCCCTTCGGTACAACCAATCATCGTGTACTGTCGGACCCCTCCGACAAGCACACTCCACTGCAACAGCTGCAGCAACCAGAGCCCACTGAACCCTTCGGTGAACCAGTCTTCGGAGATCCAACCTCCGAACCCCTTCAGAGGGACCCCTTCGAATCAGAGGGTAAACTCTGTCAATCACTCATCACAGACTCCGAAACCAACCCTTGGTTTCTCAGTTTTGTACAGTGAATGGACGCGATGGTTCATCGCGTCTCTTTCCTAGGAGGCATCTCCACACAAAGGAGTAACTGCCTAATCTAACTTAAGGCTAATTAGATCATTAATTTTAATCTTAAAACTCCCCCTCAATTTGTCCTTGATTATGATGTAAACTTCATCTTGAATCATCTTGGAATTCTATCTTGAAAATTCATCTGAAAACTCGGTGTGGAAACTAGGTGATATGGCAATTTTCTGACATTGCTATCGCCTCATCAAAAACCTATTATAAGAAACTTGATAGGAAAATCATAAGTAGAAAATTACAATATAATGCTTAAATTAGATTATATATTAGGTGGATACTCCCCCTGATTCTTTCAAATCTTTTAATCATCGCATGCCAATTCCATGAACATATTTCTGGAATGTTGAATTCGGCAAGGATTTTGTAAATAAATCTGAGGTTATCACATGATTTGGTTTGCAAGATTTTTATCTCTCCACTTTGTTGAAGCTCATGAGGATAAAATAATTTTGGTGCAATGTGCTTTGTAATATTGCTTTTGATATAACATGTTTGCATCTGTGTAACACAAGCAGCATTATCTTCATAGATAATAGTTGGAGATTCGATAGAACCCTTACCATACGATTGTTGTATGTGGTTTATCATTCTTCTAAGTCATAGACATTCTCTTGATGCTTCGTATAAGGCTATTATTTCAGAATAATTGGTGGATGTCGCAACTAAAGTCTGTTTAGAAGATTTCCATGAGATGGTTGTTCCACCATAAAGGAATACAAAACCCGTTTGCGATCTGGCATTATGAGGATCAGACATGTAGCCAGCATCAGTGTATCCAATCATATTGTGGTCTTGGTTACCTTGGAAACTGAAATGTAGACCTAAGTCTTTCGTACCTTGGAGATATCGAAGCACTTGCTTAACTCTCGTCCAATGACGTTTAGTTGGAGAAGCGCTATGTCTTGATAATAGATTTACAGCAAATGCGATATCAGGCCTGGTGCAGTTTGCTAAATACATTAATGCTCCAACGACACTGAAATATGGATATTCAGAACTCAATATCTCTTCTCCATCTTCCTTTGGTTTGAATGGATCTTTCTCTACATCTAGAGATCGAACCACCATAGGAGTTTTGGATGGATAAGAATTATTCATGTTGAATTTCTCTAAGACATTTTGGATATAAGTAGCTTGGTGAACAAGTATTCCTGAATGAAGATATTCAAGTTGTAGTCCTAAGCAAAATTTGGTTTTGCCCAAATCCTTCATTTCAAATTCCGTCTTGAGATGATTACGTGCTTCATCAATATCTTGTTCGTTACCGATGATGTTTAAATCATCAACATACACGGATATGATGCAAAATCCCGCTTGTGATTTCTTAATGAAAACATAGGGGCAATCATCATTGTTTGAGTAACCCTTCTATAGAAGAAACTCACTTAGTCGGTTGTACCACATTCGTCCCGATTGTTTCAAGCCATATAATGACTTATTTAGTTTTACACAATACATGTTGCGTTTTGCTTCATTCGGAGTTGAGATTCCTTCAGGAACCTTCATGTAGATATCCGAATCTAATGACCCATATAAATATGCGGTCACGACGTCCATCAACTGCATAGGTAGACGATTTTGAACAGCCATAGAGATTAAGTATCGGAATGTTATGGCATTCATAACTGGAGAGTATGTTTCATTAAAATCAATACCAGGTCTCTGCGTTAAACCCTGGGCTACAAGTCTTGCTTTGTGTCTCACCACTATATTATTTTCATCGTGTTTACGGACGAAAACCCATTTGGATCCTATAGGGAATACCTTTGGAGGTGTGGGTATTACTTCTGTAAATACCTTCCTTTTGTAAGTTGTTTGCAATCTTATTTGAGAAATATGTGTCGACGATTGTAGTCTGACGATTAAATGATCCTCCAGATTCACTATAGTTAGTGGATATTTCTTCTACCTTTCGTGACTCATCGCGGTTTCCCAATGTGGTTGAGTCTAGGTCTTTCGATCTTCCAGCGTCATAGATCGTATGTACTATTGAGCTGGGCTCTTGTGGAGGTTCCCCTTCCACTAGGTGTATATTACCCAATTTATCATTGTTATCTCGTGGTTGAATTCTACTTGTAGAAAGTATTTTAGAAGTATGTTTCTTCGATTTCCTTTGTTGTCTCAGCATATGTTGGTGCAGCATAGCCTGGTCCCAAGTCCAGGTACAAGGAGGAGGGTTGCGTTAGGCGTGGCGAGCCAGCTATAAAAAAACTTAGCCACTCAAATGGAAATGAAACCCAATAGAAAACCGTTGGGGCGTAACCCTCTTAGCGACGCGACATATCGGAAACCGGGTATGGTGTTAAATGGGCAAGGGTCGGGCCGCCACCCCCTTGGTGGCACGCCGTGTCGTGATCTAGATGTGGTGTCAAGTGAGCAAGGATCGGGTCGTCGCTTCCTTAGTGGCGCGCTACATCAGCGCCCGGGTGTAGTGACAAATGTGCAAGGGTCTTCGCATCTGTCTCAACGGGTGCGAGGGGTAAGGAAGCTAGTTGAGCCGACTAGGATCCGTGTAGGTAGTTGGAACGTAGGGTTCCTTACAGGTAAGCTAAGAGAGTTAGTCGATGCAGCGAGCAGGAGGCGTGTTAATATCCTATGTGTCCAGGAGACAAAATGGAAGGGGCAAAAAGCGAAGGAGGTGGAGAACACTGGTTTCAAGCTTTGGTACTCAGGAACAGTGGCAAACAAAAATGGAGTAGGTATCCTGATTGATAAGAGCCTTAAGGATGGAGTGGTGGATGTCAAAAGGCAGGGAGATAGGATTATCTTAGTCAAACTAGTTTTGGGGGATGTGGTCTTGAACATAATAAGTGCATATGCCCCTCAGGTTGGTCTTAGTGAGAGCGAGAAGAGAAAGTTCTGGGAAGACTTAGATAGCATGGTCAGAGCAGTACCAACCAATGAGAAGCTTTTCATAGGAGGAGATCTCAATGGTCATGTAGGTTCAACAAAGGCAGGTTATGAGCTGGCTCATGGAGGTTTCGGGTATGGTAGTAGAAATCAAGAAGGAGAGGATATTTTGGACTTCGATGTAGCCTACAACCTAGTGATAGCCAACACTTTCTTCAGAAAGAGAGATTCTCATTTGGTGACTTTTAGTAGTGGCCATCGTTCGAGCCAGATCGACTTCGTTCTCACTAGGAGAGAAGATAAACAAGCATGTTTGGATTGTAAGGTGATACCTGGAGAGAGTGTTGTGCCCCAACATAATCTTGTGGTGGCTGACTTTCGTTTTCGGATCCGTACCCATAGGGATAAACAAGCCAAAATTGCGAGGACAAAGTGGTGGAAACTAAAAGGGGAGACATCCGAAGTTTTTAAGGAAAGAGTTTCTGTGGAGGGCGCTTGGTCCGAAGAAGAAGATGCAAACAACATGTGGGTGAAGATGGCAACTTGTATTAGGAAGGTGGCGTCAGAAGTGTTTGGAGTGACCAAAGGGAGCAGAGGTGAACCTAAAGATACTTGGTGGTGGACCGAGGATGTTCAAAAGGCAATAAAGGAGAAGAAAGAATGTTACAGGAGCTTGTTCCATGACAGGAGCACGGTCAACATAGAGAGGTATAAGGTAGCAAAGAAGACTGCTAAGCGAGCTGTGAGTGAGGCAAAGGGTCGAGCCTATGATGATCTTTACCGAAGACTAAGTACAAAAGAAGGGGAGAAGGATGTCTATAAGATGGCTAGGATTCGGGAAAGGAAGACAAGGGACCTCAACCAAGTTAAATGCATTAAAGATGAGATGGATCAACTCTTGGTGAAAGGACAAGGCATCAAACAGATGTGGCAGAGGTATTTTGACAACCTTTTCAATGGTGAGAATGAGACTATGGACACCCAATTGGATGACTCCTTTGATGATTTAAATAGATGCTTTGTACGCAGGATCCAAGAGTCAGAGGTCAAAGAAGCTTTAAAGAGGATGAAAGGGGGCAAGGCGATGGGTCCGGATGGTATCCCAATAGAGGTGTGGAAATGCCTTGGGATATTGCTATCGTTTGGCTAACCAAGTTGTTCAACCATATTTTTCGATCAAACAAGATGCCCGATGAGTGGAGGAGGAGTACATTAGTACCAATCTTCAAGAACAAGGGAGATATTCAAATTTGTACCAACTATCGAGGGATTAAGCTCATGAGCCACACTATGAAGCTTTGGGAGAGAGTTATTGAGCATCGCCTAAGAGGAATGACGCATATCACCATGAACCAATTTGGATTCATGCCTGGAAGGTCAACCATGGAAGCAATTTTTTTAATAAGACAGGTCATGGAGCGGTATAAGGAGCAGAAGAAGGACTTGCACATGGTTTTTATCGACTTGGAAAAGGCCTATGATAAAATACCTAGGAATCTCATATGGTGGGCATTGGATAAGCATAAAGTCCCAACAAAGTATGTTACGCTCATTAAGGACATGTATGACAAGGTTGTGACTAGTGTCCGAACAACTGATGGTGATACAAATGTTTTCCCGATTAACATAGGACTACATCAAGGTTCAGCTTTGAGCCCTTATCTATTTTCCTTAGTGATAGATGAGGTCACGAGGGATATACAAGGAGATATCCCTTGGTGTATGCTTTTCGCTGACGATGTAGTTCTAGTAGATGAAAGCCGGGAAGGAGTAAATAGAAAGCTAGAGTTATGGCGTCAGACCCTAGAGTCAAAAGGATTTAGAATTAGTAGGACCAAAACCGAGTATATGAGATGTGACTTTGGTACTACAATTAGTGAGGATGGAGATGTAAGCTTGGGAGGCCAAGTAGTACCAAAGAAGGACACCTTCCGTTATTTGGGATCGATACTTCAGAAAGATGGTGATATTGATGAAGATGTTAGCCATAGGATCAAAGCGGGGTGGATGAAATGGCGTCAAGCATCGGGAGTTCTATGTGACAAGAGAGTGCCACAGAAGTTGAAAGGCAAGTTCTACAGGACGGCGATTAGGCCTGCTATGTTATATGGAGCTGAGTGTTGGCCCACTAAGAGGCGGCATATCCAACAACTATGTGTCACAGAGATGCGTATGTTGCGTTGGATATGTGGGCACACAAGATTGGACCGAGTGAGAAACGATGACATACGCGATCGGCTAGGAGTAGTGCCAATTGAAGAA
>JAAALK010000283.1:5894056-6001298 GCA_019279435.1 Zizania palustris | reverse complement strand
AACCAATAGGATTTGTGTGGACTATAGAGCCCTGAACGACGTAACCATCAAGAACAAGTACCCATTGCCTCGGATCGATGACCTGTTCGATCAACTGAAGGGATCCTCGGTGTTTTCCAAGATTGACCTCAGGTCAGGTTATCACCAATTGAGGATTAGAGAAGAAGACATACCCAAGACTTGCCTTCACCTCCCGCTATGGACTCTACGAGTATACAGTGATGTCGTTCGGACTCACGAATGCCCCGGCCTTTTTCATGAACATGATGAACAATGTATTCATGGAGTTCTTGGATAAGTTCATCGTGGTATTCATCGACGATATCCTCGTTTACTCCAAGACCAAGGAAGAACACGAGACTCACCTCCGTCTGACCCTCGGAAAGCTAAGGGAGCAGCAACTATACGCCAAATACAGCAAATGCGAATTTTGGTCATCTGAGGTGAAGTTACTCGGCCATGTTATATCTGCCGGAGGAATAGCGGTGGACCCAACCACCGTTGAAGCAGTAACCAACTGGCTGCAGCCCATGACCGAGATTCGGAGTTTTCTCGGATTGGCCGAATACTACCGCCGGTTCATCGAGAATTTTTCCAAGATCGCCAAGCCTATGACCAGACTTTTGCAGAAGGAAGTAAAGTTTGAATGGACCCCCGACTGCGAAGAAAGCTTCCAGACTCTCAAGAAGAAACTAGTGTCAGCTCCTATTCTGACTCTGTCAGACATCCGGAAAGACTTCCACGTCTACTATGATGCCTCTTGTCAAGGATTAGGATGCGTCTTAATGCAAGAAGGGAAGGTGATATCCTACGCCTCCCGGCAACTGAGACCGCATGAGCTGAACTACCGAACCCACGACCTGGAATTAGCAGCCGTGGTTCATGCCTTGAAGATATGGAGACATTACCTTGTGGGGAATCGGTGTGAGGTCTTCACCGACCACAAGAGCCTCAAGTATATATTCACCCAACCAGATCTGAACCTCAGGCAAAGGAGATGGTTGGAACTGATCAAGGATTATGACTTGGGCATCCATTATCATCCAGGCAAGGCCAATGTGGTGGCAGACGCCCTTAGTCGAAAAGGGTACTGCAATGCCATCATGATTCAGGACCAAGCTCCTTTACTCTACAAGGAGATGGAAAGGCTAAATCTAAGGATCACCACCCGAGCGTACCTCACTGCCTTGGAGTCTCGGCCTGTCTTGATAGACCAGATCTGAGAAAAGCAGAGGGAAGACCCGGACATCCTGGAGATCCAGCAGAACATGAGGAAGGGTAAAGCCCCCGGATTTTCCGAGGACGAGCATGGTACCATCTGGTTCGGAAACCGAATATGCGTACCCAACCTACCTGAGTTGAAGACTCTCATCCTTCAAGAAGCCCACGATACTCTATACTCCATTCATCCCGGGAGTACAAAGATGTATCAAGATCAGAAGGAGAAATACTGGTGGGTCAGCATGAAGAGAGAAATAGCTGAGTATGTGGCCAAGTGCGACACATGCCGGCGAGTCAAGGCAGAGCATCAAAGGCCTACCAGACTTCTCCAACCTCTCAAGGTCCCTGAATGGAAGTGGGAAGAGATAGGAATGGACTTCATCATGGGACTACCCAGGACCCAAGCTGGTCATGACTCTATCTGGGTGATCGTCGACCGACTCACCAAGGTAGCTCACTTCGTTCCGGTCAAGACAACTTACACCGTCGCCAAGTTGGTCGAGTTGTATATGACTCGGATCGTGTGCCTTCACGGAGTTCCTAAGAAGATTGTATCTGACCGCGGGAGTTAGTTTACCTCCAAGTTTTGGAAGAACCTTCAAGAGGAACTCAGCACCCGGCTGAACTTTAGCACCGCCTATCATCCACAGACCGACGATCAAACCGAAAGGGTCAACCAGATATTGGAAGATATGCTTAGAGCTTGTGCTCTAGACTTTGGTGGAATGTGGGACAAGAACTTACCATATGCAGAGTTCTCCTACAACAACAGCTATCAAGCCAGCCTGCAAATGTCCCCGTTCGAGGCACTCTACGGACGTAAGTGCAGAACGCCGTTGCTCTGGGATCAAACCGGAGAGTCACAACTGTTTGGGACCGATCTATTAAGGGAAGCTGAAGAGAAGGTCAAGATCATAAGAGACCGATTGAAGGCAGCCCAATCCCGGTAGAAGAGCTATGCCGACAACCGTCGAAGGGACCTAGCCTTTGAGGAGGGTGATCATGTCTATCTCCGAGTCACTCCCCTCCGTGGCACTCAAAGGTTCAACATGAAAGGCAAGCTAGCACCCCGCTACGTCGGACCTTTTCAGATCCTCCGACGGCAAGGAGAAGTGGCATATCAACTTGAACTGCCTCCATCCTTGGCAGGAGTTCACGATGTGTTCCACGTCTCTCAGTTGAAGAAGTGCCTTCGCGTACCCACCGAGCAAGCCGATCTTCAACAGCTCAACGTCCAGGAAGACTTGACCTACATAGAAAACCCATCAAGGTCTTGGAAACCAAGGAAAGGGTAACCAGAAGTCGTGTAGTTCGCTTCTGCAAGGTTCAATGGAACAACCATCCCGCCAAAGAAGCGACTTGGGAAAAGGAAGACGAACTAAAAGCCCAATACCCCGAGTTATTCGAGTAACTTTCCAATCTCGAGGACGAGATTCTTTGTAAGGGGGATAGGTTTGTAACACCCCAAATTTCCAAACAATAAAAATATTATTTAATTCAATTTCCTGAATTTTATATTTCTGAAAATACCTTTAATACCTTTTTATACCCTTTTGAACTACATCATAGAGTTAATGACCAAACCAGGAGCATAAAATTTTTGTATAAACTCCCAAGGCCAAAATATATTTTTGAGAATTTTTACAAATTTTTATCCACTCTGGAAATACCCCAAAATATTTAATCCATTTTCTGCAATTATTTTAAATCTGAAAACCTTGGAAACAGTAATGGGCTTCTCCCCTCCCTTTCACCCTCTCCCGGCCGGCCCAGCCCGTTACCCCGCTCGTCTTAGGCTGACAGCCTGGTCCCACCTGTCGGCGCCGAATGCCTCCCCTCGCGCGCACGCCCGACGCCGCGGCCCCACCCGTCAGCCCTCCCGTTCGCTCGTTCGCGCCCGCTGGCCAGTGGCCCCCTCCTGTCAGACCCGTCGTCTACCTCGTGCCGTTGCCCCCAAATCACGTCGGTCGACGACCCCCGCCTCGGATCCGCCTCGCTGGCCCCTCCCGCATTGAATTAGCGCCATTAATCAGCTCCCCGCACCCGGCCGACCGTTTTCCCCCGTTAAACCACGCCATTAAGCCACGGGATCACCGCTACGTGTGCATGGCCGAGCCCTCGCCGGCGAGTTAATCCCCCCCTCGGCTTTCCTTGTATTCGTCGCCCGTTATCCCTCTCCGACGACCCTATTTAAACCGCTGCTCTCCACCGCGTTCGGTTCATGCGTCCAATTGCTCTCAGACCAAACCGAGCGCCCACACTTCGCCTTTTAGCGCACTCCCCCTGTTTCGCCTCCGGCCACCCCTCGCCGTCGCCTCGGACCGCCTCTGTCCATGCCTCCACCACCAACGTGACCGCAAGGACGACCCCTACCTCGGCCACGCCTCTACTGGTCAAGGAGATCGCCGGATCACCATCGCCGTCGAGTACCCGAGGAAACCACCGCGTCTACCCTCGCCGCCGACCACGCTCCGTCGACCCCTCGCCTCGCCTAAGGTACCATCGTGACCGCCGTAGTGTCCTCTTTCCATTTCTAGGCTTAGCTAGGGCTCTCGTCGCTCGCCGTGGCCCCTGGCCCGCTCGCCGTCGCCGGAGAAGACGACCGGCACGGGTCGAGTACCCGTGCCATGTCGGATCTGATCCCGACCGTGCGATCGCGATCGCATGGCGCATGTGAGCCCACGTACGCGATCTAATCCGCACCGTCGGATCTGGTCAAAGCGTTACATTTTAATCTCGCGCGTCCGTTAGTTTTAAAAACCCACGTTTAATCTGGAGCGTCCATCGCGTACCGGTTCAAACGTTTTAATCTCAGCCGTCAAGGTCATTTTAACTCCCCCGCCTCGCCCGTGACCGCCCGATCGTGATCCAACGGCAGATCTAGATCCGGCGCACGCGCACAGTGCGCTGGTTCACCGTGAGCCTGGCTCACCGTGGACCCGAGAGGATTTAAATTTGAAAATAAATTCCAGAAAAGGTTTAAAACTTGTAAAATTCATATCTGGCGCATTTGAACTCTAAAAATTTCCATTCCAATTTTAGAAAATTCATAATATTATTCTCTACATGATTATACAATAAAAACAGTAGGTTTACTTTGGACATTTCATGTTTATTCAAATGGATATTCAAATGCCTCTAGGGTTAAAATACAAATTCAAATAGTTAAACTTCAGAAAAATTTATATTTATTTCCTTTCTGTCCATGTACTGAAAACCACTAAACCAACATGAACTTTCCATTTAAAAGTTTGTTAAGAAACTTAATATGACAATAATCACATTTAAACACCCCTTTCTAAAAAGGACCACTTTTCATTTTAAATTCCTTGAAAATTTATTATGAAATAAATCTCAAAACCTTAACAATTTAGTTTATCTTATCCTTAATCAAACCAACTTTAACTTATGTGCATATCATGTAATGTTATATTGTTTGATTGAATGTTGTGTTCTTTTTATTTTACTTTATTATATCGAAAAGACTACGACGCCACCGAGGAGCCGGAATACTTCCCAGAAGTCCCTCCCTCGCCTTTCGCTGAACAAGGCAAGTCACCAAACAAATCTTTTGAGCATATTGAACCCATGTTTGATTAAACTATCGCTAAAACACATAGGTTATATGCATTAGTCGAATGAACCCTTACAATATATTTATTTAGGATCCCCCGACCTTGATGTGCAACCCAAGCCATGCTATCTCGCCTAACCTCCTTGTCACCACATGATTAATGATATTAGCTAGTGTCCAATGTATTGACACGATCGCTATAGGATAAAAATGAGTCGTAGTAAAATGGTTCTACTATATGATCCCCGTTACTTCTTATCCTTGGATTTCTGTTGGTGATGAGTTATGGTTGTGAGTGTATGCATGGTGGGTTTCGGGTGCAAGCTAGGGCATTGGTCGGTATCACCCGGGGCACTATAAGGACCGGTCTGAGGGATCCGTTGCAATACACTTACGTACTAACCACAAGTCTAGTGGGTAAGTCCTAACTAAGGTATGGATTGTTCCAAATCGAGGCCACCATTTGGAGATGGGTCAAGTAGCACCTGCGGGTGACTTGTACCAATGTGGCGCAAAAGGGGGTGCGACGTTAGCCGGGATGCGGCCCGGCGCGCCGGCGAAACCTAGAGCGGGTGGTTATCGCTTGGAACATTTCATGCCGAGGTTTTGGCACGAGTTCCTATGGTATGGGTCATCTCGTTTGGGATGAGTGCGTGCCTTGTGGGTACAGTAGTACATCTCTGATCAGAGTCTTAAATCTTTTCGAAAAGTCGAGCCCACGGTCAAGGGCGGGTTGCGTGACATCCCCCAGTTAGATTACTTTGAATATGTATGTGCATGATGGTTTGACATGTAAGGACTGTTGTGCGAGGAGGTAAAACGTACTCCTCGAGTTAGTTGATGTTGTTGATGTTCATGTTTACTTTTCCGCATGATTAAAATGTGACTACACTAAATGCAATAACTAAAACTGTACTTTTCCGCACTATTAGCCATTACCCTTCTTTGTTTATTATCCTGCATTATTACTTGCATTTGCGGTGGCTTGTTGAGTACTTTTTGTACTCATACCCGTTGGACCCCACAGAGGATGCTTACTATGAAGATGGTCTGGAGTAGCGACCCAGTCGAGAAGAAAGATCCTGAAGAAGATGTTCGTCATGCAGAATTTTAATTATCTTTATTACTGTTTTTACCAAAACTTTGATGTAATAAATATGGTCTGTGTACCATGAATATTGTCGTATGTACGTTGTCGCATGATGAACCTCTTGTATTATTGTTTTCTTATGAAATTCAATAATGTCTCGATTTTGGTAAATCGGGGCGCCACAACGACCAAACTTGACATGGGAGGAGGCAATCAAAAGGGACTTGAAGGAATGGAATATCCCAAAAGAGTTGTGTTTGGATAGAAGTGCTTGGAAAGAAGCTATCCACGTGCCCGAACCGTGATTAGGCCTTTTCCCTTTTAGTGCTCTTAAAAGCTTTTCCCCTCCCCTTTCTCTCTCTCTCTTTTTGGTGACTTCTTGTTGGGTTTTAACTCTAGCCTACCCCAACTTGCTTGGGACTAAAAGGCTTTGTTGATGTTGATGTTGATTGTTCCTTTGTTGCTTGATGGAAGTCACTTTAGGTTTAGAAGTTTTCTTCTTTGGTTCTTTTGACTTTCTGGTAGCTGAATTATGTATTTAGGTCGTACTTCTCCCCCTCTTCCTTTGGACTGTAGGAGTAGGAGTGTGAGTAGTTATGATTGGTACCTCTACTCTTTCTGGCACATTTTTGGTAGGATTATAGGATTTTGTAACACCCTTATAGTCTACAAAAGAATCTGGCATGTTATTTGCTATGTTTTGCAAGTTTATAATTTTCTGAACTTGTAGTTCAGTTTCTTGTGTACGTGGATCAGAAGCTGAGATACTTTTATCATCCTAGTTGATTTCTAGGCATTCCTTGTGGTTTTGTAATTCTCCCCCTAATGCCGAGAAATGCTCCTCATTAAAGATGCAGTTTGTGTACCGGGCAGTGAATAGATCCCATGTTAGAGGTTCAAGGTACTTTATTATTGATGGAGATTTGCACCCCACATAAATTCACATTTTATATGTGGTCCCATTGAGGTACGTTGCGGTGGTGAGATTGGTACATAAGTGGTGCATCCAAACTTACGCAGATGGGAAATACTTGGTGGGTTTCCACGTACTAATTGTAGAGGAGATGTTTCGTGATATGCAGTTGGTCATAGTTGAATTAAGTCAGCGGCATGTAAAATCGCGTGACCCCAACATGATGTTGGTAAATTGCAATTTTGTAAAAGTGGTATTGCAATAAACTTAAGTCGTTTAATCAAGGATCCAGCTAGACCATTTTGAGTATGGACATATGGAACTGAGTGTTGTATTTCGATCCCTAAAGCCATGCAATAGTCATTGAAAGCCTTAGAGGAGAATTCAACAGCATTGTCTATTCGAATTGTTTGAATTCGATGTTTGGGATAATGAGCTTTTAATTTTATTATTTGACTCATTATTTTGGTGAAAGCATGGTTTCATGTGGAAAGAAGACACACATTGGACCATCGTGTAGATGCATCAATTAAAACCATGAAATACCTGAATGGTCCAGTTAATGGTGAAATAAGCCCACAAATATCTCCTTGAATGCGTTCAAGAAATTTAAGTGGTTCAGCTTGTATTTTAAGTTTAGAGGGTCTTAAAATTAGCTTGCCTTGTGCACACGCGGTACACATAAAATCCGATGATTGTGGGAACTTTGATGTGTTTAGAGTATTACCAATAGAATTGCTAATAATTTTCTGCATCATACCTACTCCTGGATGTCCAAGGCGATCATGCCACGTTTGTAATGGATCAATACTTTGGAAAATTATTTTATAAGCAACATGTGGTACGGGTTTAATGTATGTGTAGTACAATCCAGATGATAGACATGGAATTTTTTCAAGAATCTGTTTATCATATCTGTTATTTTGAGTCATAAGAAGGTATTCCTTCTGGTTGTCATCTTGAGTTTCTAGATGGAACCCATTGAGATGGATATCGCGATAGCTTATGAGAGTACGAGTTGAGTCAGGATACAATAATGCATTCTCGATTGTTACTTGTGTACCCATAGGGAATGTAATAATGGCACGACCAGTACCAATGATTATAGTATCGCGTCCTGTGATTGTCAAAATATTTCTTTTGGTTTTTGTAAGAGTCTGGAAATATTTTGTTTCCCTAAGTATATTGTTTGTAGTGCCGCTGTCTACTAAACAGAATTCCTCATCTATGATTGTTCCCGTAAATGATATATATATAATTAGAAAGGCAAAATTTAAGAAAATTTTTAAGATATATATAGAAAACACATTTATTTATATAATTTTAATCACAAGTACATGAATATTATTCTTGAACAATATTGTAGGATGACAAATATTTATTACAACACTTGATTATATTAAGTTTCTACATAAATTGATAATTATATCTATAGCTATGAAGTAAGATTTTAATTGAAATCTCCAAATATGTCATTAGAGGTATACTCCATAATCATATCTTCTGTGCTCTTCGTGTCGTCAAACACCGGGAGCGTTGGTTTGTCGCTAGTTGTAGTAGGGACTTCTTGGGAGTGTTCAACATCCTTGAATGCGTCCTCTTGAATATTGAAGTGAGCTTCATATCCATCGCCTTGATTGTTTCTCTTGCGTCCCATATATTTGAGATATAAATCAACTAGATGTTTTGGGGTCCGACACTTTTTAGTTGTGTGTTTGTAGCAACCACACTTTTGACAGAGCTTTGATTTGTCATATTTTGGTTTAATACGACTATTATTCTTGTAAAATGTTTGTGATTTGTCCTTTTTGCTTTGTTTGTGCTTATCATTGAAATTCGAAGGACGTTTTGACGGCCCCTTGAACTTGTTTGATTTCCGAAAATTTGTGTGTACCTCAGGCAAAGGTTTAGAGCTAATGGGACGCTGGTGATGATTTCTCACAAGGAGTTCATCGTGTTTCTCGGCCTCAAGTAAAACATGTATTAATTCAGAATGTTGCATGAATTTGCGGGCACGATATTTTTGCTGTAAAATCCTATCAGCAGGGAGCATTGTTGAAAGTGTCTTTTCAATCTTGTCCTCCTCTAAAGGTTCCTTTTCTCAAAAACACAATTTAGTACATATTCTATGAACGACATGATTGTAATCTCCGATACATTTGAAGTCTTGTAGTCGGAGTTGGGTCCATTCATGGCTAGCTTTAGGTAAAATGATTGCCTTCGGCTGTTCATAGTGTGTTTTAAGGGCAAGCCACAAAGTGCACAGATTTTCTTCCTGAAGATATTCATCTTTCATATCTGGGTGGATCTGATTTCGTATAACGGCTAGTGTGGTATACTTCTTAACATCTGATAATTCGTCTTGTGCGTCCTCTTGGAGAGGGACGATTGCTGGTAATATCTCACGGGAGGTAAGAGTAACCTTGATATCCATAGCCCATGTTGGGTAATTACGGCCGTCAATGTTGAGTATATCAAATTCTTTGGCCATTATAGTGTCCTACATGTGTAGAAACCAAAAAAATCAGTATGGTAGTGTTGTAAAAAAATGCAAAATGTTATAAAATTCAGTATTTGAATTTATTAGTGTGGACCTCAATTTTCATGCATAAAGTAAGAAATAATCACTCTTTGGTGTAGATTTCAAACTTATATGAGGTAGTCATTATTGGATAATGTAGACCTCTTTATGTTAACAATTTGAAGATAATCACTAAAAAATGGTGTAGATCTTTTATAAGTGTATATGAGACATAATCTGAAAAATCAGTAGATGCTCTATCATATTCCTTTGTGTTAACATTATGTTGAATATGTGAGAATGTGACATTGAGATAGTCATGAGAACATAGTATCATGTAGATCTCATACAGGTGGTACATAGTCTACACAAGTGTAGTAGATGCATTATCCACTATATGTCATATAATTTTAATGTGAGGTTTGCACTTGATTTTTTTTAAAAAAATGCATGATATAATGTTTAAAATGAAGCCAATTGGGCAATATCAATTGCATATATATTTCTCGGGCTCAATTTTAAAATTATATGATAGTGCAAGAAATATAGAAAATTTCATTGCAATAATCATTTCAGAAATGTCATAGGGAATGCGAGAAAATTTCACAAACACAATGTACATTTATATTAATATATTATCACTTGGATTGGACATTACAATCATACAATACCACACATATGAACAATATTACATTTTTCAGGGACTTAAACCATAAAAATACTACTAAAACAATACTGTATTTGAACATTTACATTTTTTTCTGAATAACTGAAATATATAAATTTAAACAGAAAAAAACATTTTATGCCCTGAAAATAAAGTAAAAAACATGAAACGTGGTCACGTGGAGTGATTAATGGGCCAGCCCATGTGGCTTTGAACAGTACAGGCGTGCGGTGCAAAGAATAAAATGGAGGGGTGCCGGTTAGGGTTCCCACCACCCTTTTTTTCTTCACGCCGCCACAGATTTTTTTTTCATGCGGTCTTCGATGCCCCCCGTCTACGCCGTTTTGGTCATCTATGTTCTGGCAAGACATCGGTGCCGCCCGCACAGGGCGATTTAGCGGGCAGGTGTATTCCTTCCCCACGTCGTGAGGAGGGTGCTTGAAGCCTGTGCAGCGTGAGGACCAAATCCTGGTGGGGGGCCGAGGCTGTCCTTCGGTGTGCGCCGAAGAGGGTAGTTCAAGAAGTAGATCCATATCTTCCCATGCCGGTGTCGGTGAAGGAAGTGGATGCGTCCTCGAAGGGCATGGGTCATAGCCATGCACAGAGCATGGTAATGAACGCCGTGCCTCGATCTTGTTGATGGGGATGATCAGATGTGCGGAGGGCCCGCCCATAAGCCAAGAGAAGCTCTGTTCCCTCCCAGTTTGAGGTTGGCAATTCATCCTTCGAGGACGACGGTGACGGCACCAGGAGGGCCTTCCGCGTCCATGGCGTCGGATGCCATGGTCGACCAGAGATGGGTCGTGAAGACGATCCTCGACGGCATCCGAAACAGGTTCGGTGATGAAGATGGTGACCAAAATGGGTGTTTTTGTCTCCATTTCTTATCTTGTTCTTGCGTGTTCTTCCTGTTTTTGCTCGATTTGAAGAGCGAAAGTGCTGATAACGTGTAAAGATTTGAGAGTAATAATGGAATCAGTGATTCCTTGTGTATTGATTGAGAGTTTGGATTACAATTTATAACCACCAAGAGGTGACAGTTTTGTACAGTGAATGGACACGATGGTTCATCGCATCTCTTTCCTAGGAGGCGTCTCCACACAAAAAAGTAACTGCATAATCTAACTTAAAGCTAATTAGATCATTAATTTTAATCTTCAACAGGGAGGGGGCTAAGGTTTTTATTATGTGGAATTTTAGAATTTTTTCTGTTTCTTAATTTCTTAAAATTTAAGAAAATAAGTTTAGTTATGAGAAACATTTTTAAATTTTTATCACAACATCTAGATATCATAACATAACACCATGTAAAGTCTTGTTTTTTTATACTTCAATTGATTTTTTTAGAATTAAAAAACTATAAAGCTCCATGTTGCTGATTGAGTGTCGTAACCTAGATTTTTCATAACATATTTAAATTTATTGGATGCTAACTAAAAACAGACTCAAAAACATGAATATGATTTTCTGTGATTGTTTTTAATTATTTTAGGCACTTATAGTTCATATTTCACACATTTCAATTTAAATCCTAGAAAATCACTTAATGGGTTAAAATATTAATATGACCCAGAAAAATATCAAAATTTTAAATTATATAGGTTATGTTGTATTTTGTTTTTTTTAAAAAAAATTCATGTTCAAAAGAAAATTTAGCTATCGATTTGCTTCAAAACCTTCCCCATTCCTTCTCTAAATCATAATTAGTCCTTGCACAATCTTCGGTTTCATAACATCCTACATGCAAAGATTCTCGAAACATTTTTAAAATGTTATCATGACATCTAGGTATCATAACATAACACCGTGCTAAGTCTCGTCTTTTTTAGACTTCTCTTGATTTTTTTAGAATTAAAAAACTATAAAGCTCCATGTTGCCGATCGGGTGTCGTAACCTAGATTTTTCACAACGTATTTAAATTTATTTTATAGTAACTAAAATAAACTCAAAAACATGAATATGATTTTTCTATGAATATTTGATAATTATTTTAGGCACTTGTAGTTGAGAGATATTTCAATTTAAATCCTAGAAAATCACTTAATGGGTTAAAAATAGTAATATGACCCAGACAAATACCAAAATTTTAAATTAGATAGGTTATGTTGTATTTTTATTGTAAAAAAAGTTTCATATTCAAATGAAAATTTAAACATCAATAAAAATGTGTTGAAAAAAAATAAAAAGTAAATAACAAAAAAATGAAAAAATATATGGGGGTTGCAAGGGTTAAACCTCAAACCTCTCAATCCAAACAAACACATCACACCACTAGGCTATGCACACTTTATCAACATAAGCAACGAGAGATTTTTTATTATTCCAGCTCTCAAATGAAAAATTTGTACTTATACTTTATTAAATTTAATTTCTCAAATAAAAAAATTATAATTATTTTTATTAAATAAAATTTATAATTATACTAAAAAACATGAATATGATTTTCTATAAATGTTTGTTCATTACTTAAGGCACTTGTAGTTTAGATTTGCTTATTTCAATTTAAATCCTAAAAAATCACTTAATGAATTATAAATAGTAATATGATTCAGAAAAATACCAAAATTTTAAATTATGTAAGTTATGTTGTATTTTTATTGTGAAAAAATTTCAAGTTCAAACGAGGATTTAAATATCAATAAAAAGTGCTGAAAAAAATAAAAAAGCAAATAAAAAAAATGAAAAAACACAAGGGGTAGCAAGGGTCGAACCCTAAAACTCTCAATCCAAACAAACACATCACATCATCAGGCTATGCACACCTTCACAACATAAGTAACGAGAGATTCTTTATTATCCTAGGTACGCCACTGTTTTTCTATTTTGCACATGACATTTATTTCTCAAATAAAAAATTTCTACTTATACTTTATTAAATTTAATTTCTTAAATAAAAAATTTCTAATTATATTTTATTAAATAAAATTTATACTTATACTGAAAAACATGAACATTATTTTTCTATAAATATTTGTTCATTATTTTAGACACTTGTAGTTCAGATTTGTTTATTTCAATTTAAATCCGAGAAAATTACTTAATGAATTAAAAATAGTATTATGATCCATAAAAATACCAAAATTTTAAATTATATAAGTTATGTTGTATTTTGATTGTGAAAAAAATTTCAAGTTCAAACCCAGACCTCTCGCCCCAAACAAATGCCCACACCACCAGGCTATGCACACTTGCGCAACATGTGCTATCTATGAAGGTTAGCAAAGGATCGTCATAGAACCCGGGCCCAATCTGAAGTCCAAATGGGCCATTTATTAATCTATGACGATAATTACAAAACTGTCACAAACAGTACACTATCCATGACGAAAATTCGTATACTGTCATAGATATTACGCTATCCATGATGAAAATTCATATACTGTCACATATATTTCCCTATCTATGATGGTCAGCAACCGATCGTCATAAAACTAGACCCAATCTCTGCATCCAAATGGTCCATATATTAATCTATGATGAAAATTTATAAATTGTAATAGATATTTCCCTTCTATGACATTTTCTGAAACCATCACAAAAAATCCGTCATAGATTAACATATTTTTGTAGTGTTACCTTTCGCCGAACGTTATAGATGATCCCACCAAATCCGTCAAGATTGACTTGACTCAGTTTAACAAGGAGTTCTCTTTTGCTTTATAAGTACCCCAGTCATTCCACCTTTCTTCTTCATGCTTTCTATTTATTGTTTGCTCTTGCCCACTGAGCTCGCCACCATCTTCTTCTAGTACCATTTATGTCCATCGCCGCTCGCTGCCGTTCTCTTCGCTGATCCCACACACCGGCAACATCAATGATCGCCACCATCAACGTGATTCCTAAGGTAAGCTTTCGACATTCTCCTTTTTTGTTGTTCTTCGGTCCTTCATGGTTCATTTGCCGTTTTTACTCACCGCTCCTCTTTTTCTTTCACTATTTCTTTTGTTTTCTTCTCTACAGAACCTATAGAACTAAGTTTTGATCCCCATATCAACCCATCCTTCTTGTAACTATCTGGGCCATTTGGGTAATCCTAGTCCCACAGACTTCATTGATGTCGAAACTTGCCGAATCCCCTTTAAATATTCTCCTATGCGCTCTTCTGACTGGAACTCCAATTTCGAGTCTTTTCCTCCTATCGTACCTTTTGGGACGAGATTGACATCGGACATTGCATCGGCTTTTCCCTTGTTGATCCATAACAGAATGAGACGATGCTAGCTGCCTCTTGTTATTTCTGGTCCCACGCCTTGAATGCCTTTGTATTTGGTCATGGGCCGATGAGTCCCACTCTGCTTGATGTTTTCTTTTAAAATTGTCTTCACATTGACTCATCATCCAACCCCTTTTCGTTTCGCTACAAACCGACCTACTATCTTAGCACCAAATCCACTGATAGGTGGGGCTGGTATATTGCGAGACATAACGAGTAGAACGGCCCCGTAGACATTTGTGAACACAATGCTTTCCTCACCCTCTAGTTGGGGAAGTTTGTTTTATGCGTATTGGCTTTGGTCCCAACCTTCCAATTCCAGTTCTTAGCCGAACAAATTGCCGCTCACGTGCGGATTCCCCTTTGCTGCTACCTCCTTGGAGCCACCTATCACCTTCTTCATCTCATGTCATTCAATCTATCGGCTGGCAATCCCATTGGCCACCCTAGTAGCCCTTGGTGGTTTCTTCAGATCTGGCTTAATGTTTACACAGCTGATCTTATTAGATGACCCCTTCTTATCAAATGCATTTTCCTACCGATTTTCCAGAATCAACCGTCCCTACTTATGTTGTTGCTCTTTGTTGTAGCAATTGTGTTAGCTACAACATAGGTTTTGTATGTGTGTATATGGTGTGTAAAATGAACCTCGAAGGGTTCTCTCAGAGGGAGAAAAGATTTATACTGGTTCGGACCTCCCCTAAGGGATAATAGCCCTACGTCCAGTTTGTGGTGGATTTGGCATAGTATGCCTTAGTGTAGTGTAGTGAGTTCCAGGGTTTCATGGCCTTGGAGAAGCTAACCTGTTACAAGGGCTTTGGCCCTGCTTTTATACGCATGCATGCCAAAGGAAAAGACCAAAATGCCCTCTATAAGTCATAGGCTTATAGGGGTAAAAAGGGAAAAAGGACTAGTCTACTGTACAAAGTGCTTTATAGTTTTACAGACATGTCAGATAAACATCACTTCTTGACCAGCTAAATGACATACTAGGGGCAGAGGGGCCCCTGGTATGACTTCTACACTATAGCGGGGCGGAGATATTTTCTGGGTTCGGAGTAGGGGCCGGAGCTCTTCAGGTGGAGGCCGCAAGGAAGGCTTCGAAGTATACTCCGGACTGAACTCCGAACTGGGTTCTCGGAGACTTAGCTTTGAATCAGCTGGAAAAGGTCCGAAGACTGGCTCTGAGGAGCTTCGAAAGTAACTCGAAGGTTAACTCTGAACAAGGCTCGGAGGTTAACTCCGAACAAGGCTCGGAGGTTAACTCCGAAGCTAGCCTGAGACTTGGCTTCTGGAAAACTTCATGGGGATCTTGGGGGCTTCGCTCCGGAGGGCTCCGAAGGGGTTTCGCTCTGGAGGGCTTCGAAGGGGTTCGGAAACCTCTCTCCAGGGGGCTCCGAAAAGGACCTTGGAACTTAGAAATTACTTCACCATGCTTCGACAATGTTGGGCTCCGGGCCGAAGGCTGTCAGAGGCTGACGTCATTTGGCCCCTGTTCAAGGGAAAACTTATTCCCCCAATAGTAGCCCCTCACCTGCAGGCCTTCGGGATGAAGGGGTGCGTGCGCCCTTGGGACAAATGACAAGAAAAATGGCAGCTTCAGAGAAAACAGGCCTTCAGAGCTTGGACCAAAAGTGGCTTCGATTTGCGCAGGTAATAATTGCCTGCGTCAGCTATCAGAACGAACTCGGGGAGATCAATTGACTTCGCAATGGCTATAAAATTGATCGTTACAGTGCGCCGGTTCGCTTCAGCTTCGCAGGAGGCCCACCTATCAGTGGCTTCGGCACGCGAACCGTCGGGATTTTTACTGCCTATAAATAGGTGTTTACCGCATATGGCTTCGACAGACCTCTCATTTGCTTTCTTCTCAACGCCTTGCATCCTTCGCTCTCTTCTCCTCCTTAACTTCGCGCGAAGCACCCTTCGCAAGCTTTAGCGCCCTTCGCGCCGAAGCTCCACAGAAATGCTGAAGAAAGTTGCTTCGAAGGCTTTGGCCTTGGGCTCGAGCTCGAGCTCCGCCCAAGCACAGGCAGCGATAGCAGCGACAGCAAAGCCTGTAGTGAGGAAGTTGGGGCCGAAGGATCTCCGATCGCCATCAGATAAGTTCGAGAAAACTTTGGAGATGAGGGCCTCGATCTCAACAGAGGAGTCTGTCCGAAGGGCCTGCACAGGGAAGATCTCGTCGAAGATCCAACTTCGAGTGCAAGAGAAGTCGGAGGCCATACCGAGGCCTCGGGCTGACGAAGTGGTATTGTTCGAGGCCTTCTTTGAAGACGGCCTCGGACTGCCAGCCGTGGGGATGCTGAGCGAAGTCCTGAAGGCTTACAACCTCGAGCTTCCTCAACTGTTGCGCAACGCCATGGCGAGGCTTGCAGTATTTGAATGGGCCATGAGGGCCGAAGGCTGCGAGGGCCGCGCCAACGTCTTCGTTGCTCTTCACGACGCCAACTGCCAACCGAAGCCGAGGGAGGGTGCAGACCACGTCAAGAGGGCTTTGGCCTTCGGAAGCGCTAACTTCCAGCTTCGGAGGGAGTACCAAGATGCCTTCCCAGCGAGGGCTGCCAAAAGCAAATGGTACTCGAGGTGGGATCAAGAGTGGTTCTAGGCCTCCGTCGGCGCGAACTCTCCCCTTCGGAGTACCAATGCACTTATCTCTTACCGGCGCGAAGGCGTGGTGAAGACCAGCCCCGACACCCTTCGCTCGAGGATCTCGCTCCTTTGGAAGGTGGCCGCGAAGATGAGCATGAGGGACCTCACGGAGGACTTCATCACCCTCTGGCTCAGCCCCCTTGCGCGCTCTTGGCCGGAGGGTCTCTTCAAACCTTCGGGCCGAGGGGGCCTAAACGAAGTGGCAACAAAATGCCTTGGTAAGACTTCGAAGCCTTTCTACTTTCATACTTCGCTAAAAAACTTTACTCTGACTTGGAATCTTGATGAAGCCACTCTTGAAGTGAGGACTCCGGAGGAGGCCATCATGGCGACGGAGCGTGTTGTCGGGGCCCCGACACCTGAGGAGCAAGCCCAACGACTTGCTTTGGTGGGGACCTGGGAGCACTGGAACAGGGTGTGGACCCTGCTCGGCTTCAAGGAGGTCCAGGCTCTGCCAGACTTCTCCCACCTTGTACCTTCGACAACCGGCTCCAAGAGGAAAAGGGGGGACGACGACGAGCCCGAAGCTTTGAGGGTTCGACCGGAGGTCCTCGTGACCCAAGCCCCTACTCCAGAGGAGGCAATGGTCGCGAACACTCAAATAGAAGCGGAGCCAGCAAGGGCTCCAGCAACATCTACCGATGTGGTAGCGAAGATCTCGATAGTGACGACTTCAGGCACGGAGGTCAAAGCGCCAGCTTCGCAACAAAAGGATTGGGGGGGCACACATTGACCCCTCTACCTTCAAAGATATCTCCGACGAAGGGAAACACTTTAAACATACTTCTCTTTTATATGTGGATATTGACTTGAACTTATTTGTAGAAGATGATGCCAGTGCGAGGCCCACCGCACCGAAGCCAACGGAGGCCTCCGGCAGCAGTAGCGACAACAGTTCGGAGTCCAACAGTTCCTCGTCTGAAGAAGACGGAGGCAATGGTCGTGACGAAGGGGACCCCCGAGACAATGAACATGTCGAGGTGGTGGACCAAAGCCCAACTCCGCCGAAGCCTGTGCAGGAGGTTGAGGTGGAGGAAATTGTCCGGCCTCTACTGCTGAAGGGGGCCGTGACGGAGGCAGCCATCCACGACTTCCGCGAGGGTTGCGCGGCTGCAGAGGCAGGAGGCTTGGTGGCTCAACTCAGCCACTTGAGCCCCATGGACCTCTTTATCAACGCAAATGAAGGCCTCATCCAGGTGAGCGAAGTCCTATGCAGCCTTCGAGTCGTACGTTGGTCTTCGATCAACACTTATGATTTTCTTGAACTCTTTCAGGCCTTTGCACTGAACACTGCAGCGTCAACCTTTGTGGACAGGCGGATGACGCGCTTGGTGGAGGAGAGGGATGCCCTCCGACGCGAAGTCTCGGTGGAAGCCGAGAAGCGAAGGCGGGCCGAAGCCTCAACCAAGGCGGCAAGGGCCGAGGCCGACAAGGCTAGGGAAGCCTTGGCCTCGGAGACCGACAGGCTCTGAGCGGAGCTTCAAGCTACGAAGGATGCCGGAGCCCAGCTAGCGGAAGAGAACTCCAAGCTTCGCCAAGCCGCCCACTGCCTTCAAGACTTCATTGTTGCTAATGTCGACGAAGCCACCCTGAGCCTGATCGAGGTCCTAGAACAAACAGGGACCGAGTGTCGGGCTCCAGACTTCGGCAGCCAGGATCCAATTGGGGACCGCGTCGACTTTTTGAAGGTGGTGGCTGCGACGACGAAGCAATCTTTGAAGGGCTTCGCCTTCAAGGGGTGTTGCAAATGCTTCACGACGCGGGGTGCAACCACCTCGAAGCAGCAACCTCGGCACCTCCGGTGGCCTTTGGAGGCCAGCACCTAGTGACGCCTCCGGCCGGCGTCCACGGAGCCTAGCGGCGACTTCAGGAGCCTTGGAAGGCCAAAGGCTGCGAAGCAATCCTCGAACTTCAGAAGGCCATATGCCTTCGCCGAGCCAGGGCACATGCCTCGCCAGCTCAGCCTTCGACGTCGGCACCTCCACCTCCGAAGGTGTAGATCTCCTTAGGCTCCTTGTAATTCTTAGCTGTAGGCTTGTAAAAACTTATCAGTTTATTAATATAAATGCGGGGGTACTTTATACCTGCCCAGGCTCAGCCTCCGAATGTTGACTTCAAAGTACATAAGGACTCTGTGTTGATAGCAAAAAATGGCATTAATGGCTAGATTGTCAAAATATCAATTTTTGGTGATTTGGGCCAAAAGTACACATGTCCAGGGTCTGTCCGAAGCCCTACAGGGCCGAAGTCCATTGAGCTATGGGCTCCGAAAGCCTCTAGCCAGCCCATGGGCTTCAGCCAGGAAGCCTTCGGAGGCCCACGCTGCCAAAGCTTCGGAAGCCTTCGGAGGCCCACGCTGCTGAAGCTTCGGCCCGAGGAGCAGGCCTCGACGGGCCTGGCCGAAGCCCACCTCAGCAGAGATAGATTTATTTGCGTTCCCAGCTCAATATCTATCTCTATCTAGCCGGATTAATAGCAGATTAGATTAGGAGTTAAGCCCCTATAAATAGAGAGGCAAGGCCGGCGTAGAGAACCCCCCAACTCAAACCAAACCAAAGCCCATGCTTTGATCGTATTTACTTTACCTTTATTTTCCTGTACCTCTTCGTGGGTTTGCCTGGAAGCCCTCCGCCGGCCACTACGAAACTGTTGTAATCCTTGTTACTTTGCCCGTGAAGTATCTGTTAATCTACGTAATAGATTGTTATCGCCTTGTTACTTCGCCTGTGAAGTATCCGCTAATCTACATAATAGATTGCTACCTTCGCTACTAGTGCAACACTTATCAAAATTCGGTCCTCAGGCCGAATTGGTACTTCACACTCTTCTGTTGCAGGTTCGCACGTTTGGAGCCACTTCGTCGGAGGTGTCTGGAGCTGAGAGATCGGTTTCGGAGGTCCCCGGGACACTCTTCGGCGGGACTGCAGGCTTCGGCAACAGGCTTCGCCAGCATACTTCATCACAACGGGCTTTGCCACGACCATACTCCGCACTGGACGAAGTTGCACTCGCGCATGGCCCTCGCGTCATTATTCCGTAGTTTGTTGTATCGGAGATCGCACGCCGAACCCTGCTGTTCAGAGGTGATCATTGCGTCCAAATCTGTTCGGAGTCCATCTTCGGCTGGATCAGTCCGAACGCCGAAGCACCCTTCGGCGGAGCACTTCGCACCAGACGCCGAAGGTACACTTCGGTGACCCCTTCGCATCAGACTTCGAACTAGGCAGGGCTCCGACTGGTTTGTTGATTTTATTCTGTTTAATTTATTTCTTTCGGCTAATTGGATTATTTTGTGTAATCTGGTTGCCTGGCGACTCCACCCCCCTTATCACTATTAAGGGTAGTCAGAACGCGACGTCAATGCCACGTCACGCTTAGGCTTGTCCCTAAGTATCCATTCACTTTTGGATCGTCGAACTGACCCAAGTGCGGGGGCACATTTTCGTGTCAACACACTTTTGGGCGACTCCACTGGGGACGGCTACGCCGACATGACGAGTACGTCTATATCGGCCACCGCTACATCTACATCGACTACTACGTCTACACCGCTGATGGACGCAATAGGAGGCGCGGATATTGACAACCGCAATATATTGTCGCCTACACTTGAAGATATCCCCGCAGAAGACCGAGCAGAGATCGAGGAAAAGTTAAAGGCACTCCAAGACATGATGCTTGGGGGCTACATCAAGACACGCGCGGGCTTCATCAAGCGTGACATCATCACCCCCGACCTCGCTCAGGTCCAGGTAACACATGTATCTCCTCGCTTATCTTCTTTAGAAATTGAGCAAAAAATAGCCGCATCACTAGATCAAGCCATTAGCGCTTCGCTAGCCAACCGTTTAGATTCGACAGTTAGCTCCCAAGTAGAGGCGACTCTTAGAAGGTTCGGCTTTACCGAGGCCGTACCCCCAGTTCCTATTGCTAGTGCACCACCGGCAAACCACATATACGGTAGGACTAACGACAGCACCAACACAATCATATCTCCGGCCTCACCTCTTATGGCCGAGACCAATCATTACACCTACGGTCAAAGTAATACCGCATACCATCCACCGCCACCTGCGCCAATACCCGCTCTACCGCACCACACACACAGACGCCAGACACGAGCATGTTATACAAATAGCACGTAGGGAAGAAGCACATGGCCGACACGCCGACATCCCACCGCGTGTCGTGCCCCCACATGAGAGGCACATGCAAGCAACATACCAAGATGATATAGAGGAGTGGGTACGCGCACTATTTACGGAGTGTCCCAGCTTTGTGCCCAAGGGGCGGGTTAGGGTTTACCATAAACCATACCCCGACCATATCGATACAGTGCCCTACCCCCGCGGCTATAGAATCTCTGAGTTCACTAAATTCGATGGCTAGTGTAGCAAGACTACACTAGAGCACGTTAGTCAATTTTTAGCGCAGTGTGGAGAAGTTAGCGGGATAGATGCTCTAAAAGTTAGACTATTTTCTCTCTCGCTATACGGCACTGCTTTCACTTGGTTTTCGGCGCTCCCGCCGAACTCCATCCAAACGTGGATGATTTGGAGCGAAAATTCCATGATTACTTTTATACAGGCGAAACAGAACTTAGGCTTTCGCATTTGACATCGGTTAAACAGAAATCTAGTGAGAGCGCCTCTAAGTACATCAAGCGTTTCAGGGATACTAGAAACCAATGTTTTAGCCTTAATATTTCAGAAAGGGACTTGGCGGAGTTAGCTTTTAACGGGTTGCGTTTCGAAATTAAAGAAAGGTTAGATAACCAAAACTTTTTAGAAGTTAGCCAAGTTCTGCAGCAGGCTCTGGTCCAAGAAGGCCGATCCAAAGATAAGAAATTTATTAAGACGTTTAGCAAGCCTAGGGCCGAAATCCACATCATGGAACGCTCTGATAAGGAGTCAGAGGAGGAGGATTCGGCCGATATGTACGCAGCCGAATGGGTTTGGAATGCTAAAAATAAACCTGTCACCTGCTCCGAGTTACGACCATCCCCCACAAAGAATAGACTTAGTGAGGTCAAGTACTCGTTCGATATAACTAAATGTGATAAAATATTTGATTTTCTCGTAAAAAGTCAGCTTCTCAGGTTACCTAAGGGTCAAGTCATCCCACCTGCTGATGAGTTAAAGAAGCATCCATACTGTAAGTGGCATGATTCACATTCGCATAATACTAATGATTTCAATGTTTTTTGACGATAGATACAATCAGCCATAGAAGAAGGATGATTGAAGATAGACCATGATCCGAAGATGAAGCTGGATAAAGATCCTTTTCCAGTCAACGCCATCGACCTCGACGAAAAGAAGGTGTTGATTCGGCCAGAACAGGCCGAGTCAGCTAAAGGGAAGGATGTAAATGTTGGAGAACCACGCACTCGCACACTCGTACCAAAGAACCCCGAGGTAGGGGTGTGGAAACAGAACATTGATACCCCTTCGGCTAAGGCTCGCAAGAGGCCGAAGGTGACATATGATATGCTGTTGAACAAGCATTAGAGAAGGGCCAAGGAAGCAGGTCCACACGCTAAGTTAAAACAACCGAAGGGTCCAAGACCCTCGAAAGGTGGCTTCGGACCAAAGCAGGCGAACCCTCCGAATGAAGGCTTCAGGCCATAGTGGTCTGATGCTCTGCACGGTGGTTCTGAGCCACAATGGCCAAACCCCTCGTACAGCAGCTTCGAGCCCCAGTGGTCGGGTCCCCTATACAACAACTTCGGCCCCCAATGGCCGAACCCCGCACCGTGTTGGACTTCCCCTATGGGAGGCTTCGGCCCGCACTGCTCGAACGTACCTCCGGCCTAGCATGACCCTTCGCTGGTGTGGTCCGAGATACCTTCGACTTGGCCGAATCCCCCTCTAGGTAGCGGGTTCGGCTCACAGTGGGCGAGGCCACTAGAGCCGCAGATGCCTCCACCGTATGACTGGGCGGGGACCCCATGGGCTCCGTACGTATCCGGGTCAGGGTACCCTCCGTGGCCTAACACTATGCCTTATTTTCCTTCTGAGTATTATGGATGATAGGGGCAAACAGACGCAGCGAAGAGGGGCATCGTCCACAGACTGTCCGTGGTGCCTCTGAATCAGACAATGCAGAGGGCAGCCGAAGGGTGCGAGCACACGGAGGCCGAAGTCAGGGAGTCCGAAGCCATAACCATCAAAGTTGGGTCTCAGGAAGTCGCAATCCCAAAGACTTTGTCACCAAGGTCTGACGGAGGTAAATCTCATGCTTCGGCCAAACTCCGCGCCAAAGCTTGGTTTGGTCGGCTGAACGAGGCCAGTCCGACTGACGGGGTTCGCAGCGAAGCCCCCTCCGAACGCAAGGTACACAAGGCCGAAGGGCACAATAGCACTTCGGCTAGAATTAACGGAAGCTGAACAGTAGCACCAGGCACCAAGCCGCAGCCATCTTGGGCCCCTCCAGGCATGTCCAAATCACAGAATAGACGCCTACAAAGACTACGGGCACATGAGATACGCGAGAAGAAAGCTGAGACCGAGTGCGATGCTATCTTCGAGGAAATCCGCCCTCGACCAGCTACAAAACAGGTATGGAGGGAGAGGCCGGTTGAGATAACCAACCCGGCTCCTAGTCCGAGCGATGATGACGACATGCTCGACGATGATTACTCGCCCATCTCCGAAGGGCCCGCACCCCAGGTGATGGATATCAACATCATCACATTACCTGCCGAGTTCACCCTACCGCAGGACAAGGCCGAGGTTGCTCAATTGAACCTAGGCCCACGCAATGCCATCTTCGAGAATCCCGAGGACTCGGCTCACCATCTAAAGCCCCTCTATGTCAGAGGCCACATCGATGGGAAGCCGATTTCCCGAATGCTCGTCGACGGCGGTGCCACTGTTAACCTAATGACTTATTCGTTGTTGAAGAAACTTGGCAGGGATGAGGATGACCTAAAGAAGACCAACTTGATGCTCAACGACTTCAACGGTGAGAGCTCCGAGGCCAAGGGGGTGCTCTCTATGGAGTTGACGGTAGGCAACAAGACGTTACCAACAACATTTTTCGTCGTCGACGTGCAAGGTAACTATAGCGTGTTACTTGGACGCGACTGGATTCACGCAAACTGTTGCATTTCCTCTACTCTACACCAGTGCTTGATACAGTGGGATGGCGATGAGGTGGAGGTCATCCCCGCGGATACTTCAGCCCAAGTAGCTTTGGCCGATGTGTCGGTTGACGCCGTCCATAACAAAGTAGAGTGTATGTTAGGTAGAGATCTTTCGGACTACGATTTTGTTAGTGTATCCGGAGGACGGTTTGTACCAGTGTCTGTAAAGCCGGTTGGAGTAGCACAACTATTTTTGTATTAATATTCATGTCTAGCAAGAGTAATCTAGATTGGCTAAAGTCTCGCGTGGAGCAGTATCGGTCTAATAAAGACGGTATTGCCGAAGCCATCGAGGACTTTAGTGAAGTAGAAAAATTAGGACAAGGTTTTGCGTCGGCCGATCCCTTAGATGAGGTCGACATATGTGGTGGTAGCATCCCAAGGCCGACTTTTGTAAACCAACATTTGCAGCCCGATGAAAAGGCTGAAGTAATAAAGTTAATTCGGTCGTATGTCGATTGTTTCGCATGGGAGTATAGCGAGATGCCAGGGCTAAGCCGCGAGCTCGTGGAGCATCGGCTGCCCATCAAGTCCGTATTTAGGCCTTATAATCAGCCTCCCCGCCGCTTTAATTCGGCCATCTATGACCGAGTTAAAGAGGAAGTGGAACGACTACTCAAGGCTTAATTTATTAGGCCATGCAGGTACGCGGAATGGGTTGCTAACATTGTGCCTGTAGAGAAGAAAGGGAGCGGCAAGATACGGATATGCATTGATTTCAGGGATCTGAACAGAGCCACTCCAAAGGACGAGTATCCAATGCCGATAGCCGACATGCTGATCAACAATGCTTCAGGACACAAGGTACTAAGTTTTCTTGATGGCAATGCTGGTTATAATCAAATCTTTATGGCCGAAGAGGACGTCTACAAGATGGCCTTTCGATGCCCTGGTTTTGTCGGTTTGTTCGAGTGGGTCGTCATGACTTTTGGTTTGAAAAATGCCGGCGCCACGTATCAACGTGCTATGAACTCGATCTTTCATGACTTGTTAGGAGTTATGCTAGAAGTTTACATCAACGATGTCGTAGTCAAATCGGACGCTATGGGAAACCATTTAGCCGATTTGAAGGTTGTGTTCGATAGGATGCGACAGTATGGGTTGAAGATGAACCCACTCAAGTGCGCTTTTGGCGTGTCAGTGGGTAAGTTCTTAGGTTTCATGATTCACGAGAGAGGCGTTGAAATTGATCCTAAGAGACTTGAGAAGATTAGAAACATTGCAGCGCCGACATGCAAAAGGGATGTACAAAAGTTGCTAGGCAAGTTGAACTATTTGCATCACTTTATATCCAATTTGTCCGACAAGATTGATGCCTTTGTCCCCATACTCCGGCTGAAAAACGAAGTCGAGTTCACTTGGGTGGTAAGCCAACAAAGTGCTTTCGAGAAGATCAAGGAGTGCTTGCCATCACCGCCCGTGGTGAGAGCACCTAAAGTCGGGATTCCATTTCAGTTATATATCGCCGCTGAAGATAGCGTGATTGGAGCCGTGCTAACCTAGGAGGTAGAAGGGAAGGAGTACATCATCACATTCTTGAGCCGCCGCCTGCTGGACGCCGAAACCAGGTACGCGTTTGTGGAACGATTATGTTTATCACTTTACTACGCGTGCGCCAAATTACACCATTATCTTCTCCCCACTACATGTGTTGTCATTTGCCAAACCGATGTTATAAATCACATGTTACAGAAGCCGATTCTAAGTGGAAGAATCGGAAAATGGGCTTACGCGTTGATTGAGTACGATTTGTCCTATGAACCCCTGAGAGCGATGAAAGGCCAAGTCGTAGCTAACTTCATAGTTAATTATCACATAGATGTTAGTTGGAGCAATACTATTGCTCTATTTGAGGTAGTACCATGGAAACTTTATTTTGATGGTTCGGCTTGCAAGAGTGGCCAAGGTATTGGAGTGGTTCTCATATCACCTAATGATATGCACTTTGAAACTTCGGCCCAACTAGAGTTTTCTTCCACCAATAACCAAGCCGAATACGAAGCCTTATTGCTAGGACTTGAATTGCTAGAATCTATAGGTGCTAAACATGTTCACACATATGGTGATTCATTATTAGTAGTACAACAAGTAGCTAAGAATTCTCAATGCTTTAATGGCTTGCTGAATAGTTACTTGGACAAATGTCTAGACATAGTTGCTACTTTTGATGATTTCAAAATATCTCACGTGTCAAGAGAAGCCAATTCAGTCGCCAATGATTTGGCTCAGCAAGCATCTGGCTACCAAGTCAGGAGAGGGAAATTTTCTGTATAGGAGAAGCCGATGTTTAGTCTCACTACCGAAGCCAGTAACGGTGGGCAGGCGCACCCTCTGGGCCGAACCCCTCTGGCCGCCGAAGGTCACTACGCACCAAGGATCCTAGACCGGAGTACCCTACCGACCGAAGGTGCTGGCACGCTGAAGTCCGTAGGCCGAAGCCTCATACACGGAGAAGGCTCCCCGGAGTCCGAACCCTCCGAAGGGCTTCGGCCCAGCACACTCTGAACGACCACCTTGGCCAGGCTTCAGCAGGAGCTGGAATGGCTCGGGCGGCACCCCGAAGTCAGTAGTTTAGAATTTTGTTTGGAAAATGGACCAACAAAACCCTCTGAAACCTATAAGGGCGATTGGAGAGTCCCAATCGTCCAGTATTTGAGAGACCTTAGCCAAAGGGTTGATCAGAAGGTTCAGCGACAAGCGTTCAAATTTGTGTTGATAGACGACGCATTGTATCGCCGAACCATCAACGGAGTGCTATTGAAGTGTTTAGACCATGAGCAATCTCAGGTGGCTACAGGAGAAGTCCACGAAGGGATTTGCGGCACTCATCAGTCGGCCCAAAAATGAGTTGGATGTTCAAAAGAGCAGGTTTTTATTGGCCGACTATGACCGAAGATTGTTTCAAGTACTACAGAAGGTGTGAAGCATGTCAAAGGTTTGGTAACATCCAGTTAGCTCCTGCCTCATTGCTCAATCCTATTGTCAAGCCATGGCTGTTTCGAGGTTGGGGTTTAGACTTCATCGGCCTGATCCACCCTCCTTCATCAAAAGGGCATCGGTTCATGTTGATGGCAACGGATTACTTCACTAAGTGGACCGAGGCCGTACCTCTCAAGAACATGACTCACAATGAGGTACGTGATTTTATCTTTAAGCACATCATACATAGATTCGGCATTCCTCAAACTCTTACTACAGATCAAGTTAGTTCATTTGTTTATGGAGAAGTAAGGGACTTTGCCGAATATTATGGCATTAAGTTGATAAACTCTTCACCTTATGTAACACCCCAAATTTCCAAAACAATAAAAATATTATTTAATTCAATTTCCTGGAATTTATATTTCTGAAAATACCTTTAATAACCTTTTATCCCCTTTTGAACTACAACATAGAGTTAATGACCAAACCAGGAGCTGAAAATTTTTGTATACACTGCCAAGGCCAAGATATATTTTTGAGAATTTTTACAAATTTTTATCCACTTTGGAAATGCCCCAAAAGAGTTAATCTATTTTCTGCAATTATTTTAAATCGGAAAACCTTTGAAAACAGTAATGGACTTCCCCCTCCCTTCTCTCTCTCCCGGCCGGCCCAGCCCACTCCCTCCCGCGCGCTCGGACTAACACCCGGGTCCCACCTGTCAGTGAGCCCTCCCCTCTTTGTGCGCGCGCTCGACACCCCGGCCCCACCCGTCAGCTCGCTCCCTCGCGCCTCCGTGCCCGCTGGCCAGTGGCCCCCACCTGTCAGCTTCGTCATCAACCTCGCGCCAACCCCCCCTAATCCCGCCGGCCGAGAACCTCGCCTCGGATCCGCTCGCCGACCCCCCTCCCGTTCAACCGACTCCAGCATTGAATTCCCCGAGGCCCGCCGGTCAATTAAGCGCGTTAAAGCGCGCGTTTAAGCCTCTGGATCGCATTCACGCGCATGGTCGCGCCTTCGCCGGTGAGTAAAGCCCTCCTCGGCTTTCCTTGCATGCGACGCCCATTAAACCTCGCCGACACGCCTATTTAAACCCCCTGGCCACCCGCACTCGATCCCCTACGCCCACTTGCCTCGAGCACGATCAGAACGCCCTCCATTCGGTTTTTAGCGTAACACCGCCGCCCGCCCTCCAGCCGTCGATCGCCGTCGCCGGAGTCCCCCTCCATCCTCGTCGACTGCACCTCTGCGACCGCAAGGACCGCCCCTACCTCGGCCACACCTCCGCTGGCCAAGGAGATCACCGGATCACCATCGCTGTCGAGTACCCGAGGAACCCATCGCGTCTACCCTCGCCGCCGACTGCGCTCCGTCGACCCCTCGCCTCGCCTAAGGTACCATCGTGACCGTCATAGTGTCCTCTTTCCATTTCTAGGCTTAGCTAGGGCCGTCTTCGCTCGCCGTGGCCCCTGGCCCGCTCGCCGTCGTCGGGGAAGATGACCGGCACGGGTCGAGTGCCCGTGCCGTGTCGGATCTGATCCCGACCGTGCGATCGCGATCGAACGACGCGTGTGAGCCCACGTACGCGATCTAATCCGCACCGTCGGATCTGGTCAAAGTGGTACGTTTTAATCTCACGCGTTCATTTCCATTCAAAACCCGCGATCGATCTCGTGCGTCCACGTGGTACCCTTTTGCGCGTTTTAATCCTGGCCATCCATTATCACTTAAGCGCCCCGCCTCGCCTGCGCACGTTGGATCTGGATCCAACGGCCCAGATTGGGCCGGACCACGCACACAGTGCGCGGGTTCACCGTGGACCCGAGGGATTTAAAATTTGAAAATGAATTCCAGAAATGCTTTTAAACTTGTAAAATTCATATCTGGCGCATTTGAACTCTAAAAATTGCCATTTCAATTTCAGAAAATTCATAATATTATTCTCTACACATTAGTTCAATAAAAACAATATGTTACTTTAGACTTTTTCATCATAATTTAAATGGACATTCAAATACCCTTAGGTTAAAAATATAAATTCAACTATTTAAATTTCAGTAAAATTTATATTTATTCCTTTCTGTTTGTATACTAAAACCACTAAGTTTTCTCTGAACCATTCATTTTAAATTAATTAGAAAACTTAAAATGGGATTATTCACACTTAAGAATCCCTTTTATGAAAGACAACTTTTCATTTTAATTCCTTTAAAATTATTTATGAAATAAATTTGAGAACCTTAACCACTTAATTTATTTTTAAACCAACTTTAACCTATGTGCTTGCCATTTAATGCTATATTGTTTGATTGAATGTTGTGTTCATTTTATTTTACCTTATTATATTGGAAAGACTACGACGCCATCGAGGAGCCGGAATATTTCCCGGAAGTCCCTCCCCCACCCTTCGCTGAACAAGGCAAGTCACCAAACCAATCTTTTGAGCATATTGAACCCATGTTTGATTAAACTATCGCTAAAACACATAGGTTATACATGCATTAGTCAAATGAACCCTTACAATATATTTATTTAGGATCCCCCGACCTTGATGTGCAACCCAAGCCATGCTCTCTAGCCTAAACTCCTTGTCACCCTATGATAAATGTTATTAGCTAGTGTCCAATGTATCGACACGATCGCTATAGGATAAAAATGAGTCGTAGTACATGGTTCTACTATATGATCCCCATTGTTTCTTATCTATGGAATTCTGTCGGTGTTGGAGTAGTGGTTGTGAGTGAATGCATGGTGGGTTCCGGGTGCAAGCTAGGGCATTGGTCGGTAGCACCCGGGGCACTATAAGGACCGGTCTGAGGGATCCGTTGCAATACACTTCCGTACTAACCACAAGTCTAGTGGGTAAGTCCTAACTGAGGTATGGATTGTTCCAAACCGAGGCCACCATTTGGAGATGGGTCAAGCAGCACCTGCGGATGGCTTGTACCAATGTGGCGCAAAAGGGGGTGCGACGTTAGCCGGGATGCGTCCTGGCGCGCCGGCGATACCTAGAGCGGGTGGTTATCGCTTGGAGCATTTCATGCCGAGGTTTTGGCACGAGTTCCCATGGTATGGGTCATCTCGTTTGGGATGAGTGCGTGCCTTGTGGGTACAGTAGTACATCTCTGATCAGAGTCTTAAATCTTTTCAAAAAGCCAAGCCCACGGTCAAGGGCGGGTTGCGTGACATCCCACAGTTAGATTACTTGAATATGGATGTGCATGTTGGTTGACATGTAAGGACTGTTGTGCGAGGAGGTAAAACGTACTCCTCGAGTTAGATGATGTTATTGATGTTCATGTTTATATTTCCGCATGATAAAAATTTGATTACACTAAATGCAATAATTGAAAATGTACTTTTCCGCACTTTGAGCCATGATCCTTCCATTGTTATTACCTTGCATTATTACTTGCATTTGCGGTGGCTTGTTGAATACTTTTTGTACTCATACCCGTTGGACCCCACAGAGGATGTCTACTACGAGGATGGTCTGGAGTAGCGACCCAGTCAAGAAGAAAAATCCTGAAGAAGACGTTCGTCATGCAGTTTAACTATTTTTATTGTTATCGTTTTAATTAAAACCCTGATGTAATAAATGTGGTCTGCGTACCATGGATATTGTCGTATGTACGTTGTCGCATGATGAACCTCTTGTATTATTGTTTTTCTATGGAAATTCAATAATGTCTCGATTTCGGTAAATCGGGGCCTCACAAGATGGTATCAGAGCCGACTTGACTGTAGGAAGCCAAACAGACCCACCTAGCCAATAGCTGCAGAAAATTATTTCTCGAAAACCTACTTTATAAACTTTGTTCCTCTCCTCACTTTTATTCAACTTGCTGTTTTGTAGATGCCTGTCTACCAAGTCCACAGCTACTGCCGCCACTACGAGGGCTTCGTCCGGGAGCTCCGTATGATGCTCACCTTCCTCGGGTTCCTCTTCGAGCCCGAATTTCAAGGAGTATACCCCGACGAGTTCGCCGGACCTTGTGACGTCTCCCTCACCGTCCACGGCTCCGGAGAGCACCTACCACCCTACACCACCGCACTTGGGGGCCCGACTTTCGACGTCGCGTGCCAACGAGTCGCCCTCTAGGCCCTCATGGATCTGAGGGTGATTTACGATGATCGTCTTCAGAACTCGTCCTTCCGGCTTGTGCCGAAGCGTACTCCCGGCGCCCACCGTAGCATCTACCTCGGAGTTCACTCCGTGCGTGATCCGGTCATGGCCCGGTAGTCGCGTCTTCTGCAAGCTATGGACGACCTCCATACCGAGGCGGTGCTCGACGCCGATGAGCACCATGAGGCGGTTGAGTTTCTTCGTGAAGAAACGAAGAACTTGATCCAACAGAATGGCGAGCTGCAGCGCAAGATCATGCAGCTGCAGAAGGATATTGCGGAGATGGTTCCTCTCCTTCCGAGGAGGAAGAAGCCCATCCGTGAGCCCCTCCCTCGCCCCAAGAGGATCCCGCCACACCCCTCCCCCGCCAGACCCTCCACCAGCGCCCCTGCACCGCGCCCCGGCCTCGTCTCCGACTCCATCATCGAGAACTTTCTCGAGCCCACCATCCCTCTGGGCCACGTACTCGTGGTTCCGAGAGCACGGAGACCGCCTCCGGTGGCGAGTAGACGCTAGAGGCCGCAAAAGTTTAATAAAATAATTTTTGTACGTGTGCTATCCACAACGAGTGTGTTGTGGGTAGAATAAGAGCTTGATTGTAATAAACATTTTTACCACTTGATTTATATGCATGAGCTTTAAGAGCTATTCTCGTTAATTGTATTGTCGTCTTTTTGCCTTATAACATCATATATTCAGAAAATGGCCGACCACCAGAACACCGGCTCCAACAACAGAGAATGAAGAAGCCGCGACGCGCCCGAGGGTGTTGTACCCAACTGGGGTGCAACAGGCCCGCGTCAGTCTGGGTCGCCATCCGCCAACCACCCTACTTTGGCAGAGATGATGGCGAATCAGAACCAGCTGATCACCGCCCTCCTCACTCAGATGCAGCACCAACAAACTCAGTTGGACCATCTGCAGAATGGGGAAGTCGCCCCTCGTGCACCCGCACCCGCTCCCCAACTCTCGGAGTTTCTGCGCGTGCGCCCGCCCATCTTCTCAAGCACCACCAACCCAATGGAGGCCGGAGATTGGCTCCGTACCATTGGAAAGAAGCTTGACCTCCTCCCCTGCACCGACCGGGAGCGAGTGGCCTTCGCCACTCATCAGCTCCAGGTCCCGCCGCTGAATGGTGGGACAACTACCGTGAGTCCCAGTCGGAGGACCACGTGGTGACCTGGGCGGAGTTCACCATTGCCTTTCGTGCCGCCCACGTCCCCGCCGGGGTCATCGCGGTAAAGCAGCAGGAGTTCCGCGACCTGCAACAGGGCAGCCAGACCGTCATGGAGTACCTCCATGAGTTCAACCGCCTCGCCCGCTATGCACCGGAAGAAGTGCGCACCAAAGCCCTCCGCCAAGCCAAGTTCCTCCGGGGACTCAAGGATGAGCTGTCCATCCAGCTTGTCGCCACCGACTACGCCGACTTCCACCGATTAGTCAATAAAGCGCTCATCCAAGAGACTGAGCAGAATAGGTTGGACCTCAAGAAGAGGAAGATGATCGCCTTCAAGCATCAACAGGCGAACTCTCAGAGGCCCCACTTCGTCCCTCTGCCACCAGCACTCGCCTACCATCCTCGGCCCGCCTATAGGCCACCTCACGCCGCCGGTGGATCCAACACCGGGCATCCTCGCCCCGCTCCACCAGCTCTGGCCGCTCAGCCGACGCCAGCCGTCAAGGCCCTGATCTTGAAGGATCGCCAAGGGAGGCCGGTTGTCTGCTTCAACTGCCGCAAGGAAGGGCACTACTCGCACCAGTGCCCCCACCCCAAGCAGCCCCAAGGCGCGGCACCCAACCAGGCGGTTCGTGCCCGCGTCAACCACATCAGCGCGGAGGAAGCTCAGGAGGCTCCTGAAGTCGTGCTCGGTACGTTCACTGTGAATTCCGTACCAGCCGTAATATTATTTGACTCTGGAGCAACCCACTCCTTCGTCTCAGAAGATTTTGTGAAAAACAACGAACTGGATGTACTCCCTCTACCCGTCCCCATGGTGATTGCCACTCCCGGCAATAGGACCTTAGCCCGCTTATACAGCCCTAAGGTTCAGGTTGAGATCCAAGGAGTATTATTCCAGGCCGAGCCAGTCCTCATAAAATGCACCGGGCTCGACCTCATCCTAGGGATGAATTGGTTGATGAAGCACAAGGGAGTGATCGACTGTGCCAACAAGTCCGTCACAGTGACCAACCCTGAAGGCGCAGCCGTCACCTTTCGAATGACCAGTCGCAAACCACTCGAAGCATCCCTCCACTCGCTAGCTCTTGAAGAAGTACCCATAGTCAAGGAGTTCATGGACGTCTTCCCCGAAGACCTACCAGGGATGCCTCCCAAGCGGGACATCGAATTCAGAATCGAACTTGTCCCCGGGACCACTCCAATCTCCAGGCGCCCTTACCGGATGGCCGCCAATGAACTAGCCGAAGTCAAGAGTAATATCGAAGACCTAGAGCAGAAAGGGTACATCCGACTGAGTACCTCACCCTGGGGTGCACCGGTCATATTTGCCATGAAGAAGGACAAGACCAAGAGGATGTGCGTGGACTATAGAGCCCTAAACGACGTAACCATCAAGAACAAATACCCATTGCCTCGGATCGACGACCTGTTCGATCAACTGAAAGGATCCTCGGTGTTTTCCAAGATTGACCTCAGGTTAGGTTATCACCAATTGAGGATTAGAGAAGAGGACATACCCAAGACTGCCTTCACCTCCCGCTATGGACTCTACGAGTATACAGTGATGTCGTTCGGACTCACGAATGCCCCGACCTTTTTCATGAACATGATGAACAATGTATTCATGGAGTTCTTGGATAAGTTCATCGTGGTATTCATCGACGATATCCTCGTTTACTCCAAGACCAAGGAAGAACACGAGACTCAGCTCCGTCTAACCCTCGGAAAGCTAAGGGAGCAGCAACTGTACGCCAAATACAGCAAGTGCGAATTTTGGTCGTCTGAGGTGAAGTTCCTCGGCCATGTTATATCTGCCGGTGGAATAGCAGTGAACCCAACCACCGTGGAAGCAGTGACCAACTGGCTGCAGCCCACGACCGTGACCGAGATCCGGAGTTTTCTCGGATTGGCCGGATACTACCGCCAGTTCATTGAGAATTTTTCAAAGATCACCAAGCCTATGACCAGACTGTTGCAGAAAGAAGTAAAGTTTGAATGGACCCCTGACTGCGAAGAAAGCTTCCAGACTCTCAAGAAGAAGCTCGTGTCAGCTCCTATTCTGACCTTGCCAGACATCCGGAAGGACTTCCATGTCTACTGTGATGCCTCTCGCCAAGGTTTGGGATGCGTCTTAATGCAAGAAGGGAAGGTGATATCATACGCCTCCCGACAACTGAGACCGCATGAGCTGAACTACCCGACCCACGACCTGGAGTTAGCAGCTGTGGTTCATGCCTTGAAGATATGGAGACATTACCTTGTGGGGAATCGGTGTGAGGTCTTGACCGATCACAAGAGCCTCAAGTATATATTCACCCAACCAGATCTAAACCTCAGGCAAAGGAGATGGTTGGAACTGATTAAGGATTACGACTTGGGCATCCATTATCATCCAGGCAAGGCGAATGTGGTGGCAGACGCCCTTAGTCGAAAAGGGTACTGCAACGCCATCATGATTCAGGACCAAGCCCCTTTACTTTACAAAGAGATGGAAAGGTTGAACTTAGGGATCACCACCCGAGCGTACCTCGCTGCCTTGGAGTCTCGGCCTGTCTTGATAGACCAGATCCGAGAAAAGCAAAAGGAAGACCCGGACATCTTGGAGATCCAGCAGAACATGAGGAAGGGAAAAGCCCCCGAATTTTCCGAGGACGAGCATGGTACCATCTGGTTCTGAAACCGGATCTGCGTACCTGACAAACCTGAGTTGAAGACCCTCATCCTTCAAGAAGCCCACGATACTCTGTACTCCATCCATCCCGGGAGTACAAAGATGTATCAAGACCTGAAGGAAAAATATTGGTGGGTCAGCATGAAGAGAGAAATAGCTGAGTATGTAGCCAAGTGCGACACATGCCGGCGAGTCAAGGCAGAGCATCAAAGGCCTACCGGACTTCTTCAACCTCTCAAGGTCCCTGAATGGAAGTGGGAAGAGATAGGAATGGACTTCATCACGGGACTGCCCAGGACCCAAGCTGGTCATGATTCTATCCGGGTGATCGTCGACCGACTCACCAAGGTAGATCACTTCATTCCGGTCAAGACAACTTACACCGTCGCCAAGTTGGCTGAGTTGTACATGACCCGGATCGTGTGCCTTCACGGAGTTCCTAAGAAGATTGTATCTGACCGTGGGAGCCAGTTCACCTCCAAGTTTTGGAAGAACCTTCAAGAGGAACTCGGCACCCTTCTGAACTTTAGCACCGCCTATCATCCACAGACCGACGATCAAACCGAAAGGGTCAACCAGATATTGGAAGATATGCTTAGAGCTTGTGCTCTAGACTTTGGCGGAATGTGGGACAAGAACTTACCCTATGCAGAGTTCTCCTACAACAACAGCTATCAGGCCAGCCTGCAAATGTCCTTGTTCGAAGCACTCTACGGACGTAAGTGCAGAACGCCGTTGCTCTGGGACCAAACCGGAGAATCGCAACTGTTTGGGACAAATATATTAAGAGAAGCTGAAGAGAAGGTCAAGATCATAAGGGACCGATTAAAGATAGCCCAATCCCGACAGAAGAGCTACGCCGATAACCGTCGAAGAGACCTAACCTTTGAGGAGGGTGACTATGTCTATCTCCGAGTCACTCCCCTCCGAGGCACTCAGAGGTTCAACATGAAAGGCAAGCTAGCACCCCGCTACGTCGGACCTTTTCAGATCCTCCGACGACAAGGAGAAGTGGCATATCAACTCGAACTGCCTCCATCCTTGGCAGGAGTTCATGATGTGTTCCATGTCTCCCAGTTGAAGAAGTGTCTTCGCGTGCCCACCGAGCAGGCCGATCTTCAACAGCTCGATGTCCAAGACGACTTGACCTACATCGAGAAACCCATCAAGATCTTGGAAACCAAGGAAAGGGTAACCAGGAGTCGTGTAGTTCACTTCTGCAAGGTTCAATGGGACAACCACCCCGCCGAAGAAGCTACTTGGGAAAAAGAAGGCGAACTAAAAGTCCAATACCCTGAGTTATTCGAGTAGCGTTCCAATCTCAAGGATGAGATTCTTTGTTAGGGGGATAGGTTTGTAACACCCCAAATTTCCAAAACAATAAAAATATTATTTAATTCAATTTCCTGGAATTTATATTTCTGAAAATACCTTTAATAACCTTTTATCCCCTTTTGAACTACAACATAGAGTTAATGACCAAACAAGGAGCTGAAAATTTTTGTATACACTGCCAAGGCCAAGATATATTTTTAAGAATTTTTTAAAATTTTTATCCACTTTGGAAATGCCCCAAAAGAGTTAATCTATTTTCTGCAATTATTTTAAATCGGAAAACCTTTGAAAACAATAATGGACTTCCCCCTCCCTTCTCTCTCTCCCGGCTGGCCCAGCCCACTCCCTCCCGCGCGCTCGGACTGACACCCGGGTCCCGCCTGTCAGTGAGCCCTCCCCTCTTCGCGCGCGCGCCCGACACCCCGGCCCCACCCGTCAGCTCGCTCCCTCGCGCCTCCGCGCCCGCTGGCCAGTGGCCCCCGCCTATCAGCTTCGTCATCAACCTCATGCCAACCCCCCTAATCCCGTCGGCCGAGAACCTCGCCTCGGATCCGCTCACCGGCTCCCCCTCCCATTCAACCGACCCCGGCATTGAATTCCCCGAGGCCCGCCGGTCAATTAAGCGCGTTAAGGCGCGTGTTTAAGCCTCTGGATCGCATTCACGCGCATGGCCGCGCCTTTGCCGGTGAGTAAAGCCCTCCTCGGCTTTCCTTGCATGTGACACCCGTTAAACCTCGCCGGCATGCCTATTTAAACCCCCTGGCCACCCGCACTCGATCCCCTATGCCCACTCGCCTCGAGCATGATCAGAACGCCCTCCATTCGGTTTTTAGCGTAACACCGCCGCCCGCCCTCCAGCCGTCGATCGCCGTCGCCGGAGTCCCCCTCCGTCCTCGTCGACCGCACCTCTGCGACCGCAAGGACCGCCCCTACATCGCGTCTACCCTCACCGCCGACCGCGCTCCGTCGACCCCTCGCCTCGCCTAAGGTACCGTCATGACCGCCATAGTGTCCTCTTTCCATTTCTAGGCTTAGCTAGGGCCGCTGTCGCTCGCCGTGGCCCCTGGCCCGCTCGCCGTCGTCGGGGAAGATGACCGGCACGGGTCGAGTGCCGTGCTGTGTCGGATCTAATCCCGACCGTGCGATCGCGATCGAACGACGCATGTGAGCCCACGTACGCGATGTAATCCACACCGTCGGATCTGGTCAAAGCGGTACGTTTTAATCTCACGCGTTCATTTCCATTCAAAACCCGCGATCGATCTCGTGTGTCCACGTGGTACCCTTTCGCGCGTTTTAATCCTGGCTGTCCGTTATCACTTAAGCGCCCCGCCTCGCCTGTGCACGTTGGATCTGGATCCAACGACCCAGATTGGGGCGGACCACGCGCACAATGCGCGGGTTCACCGTGGGCCTGACTCACCGCGGACCCGAGGGATTTAAAATTTGAAAATGAATTCCAGAAATGCTTTTAAACTTGTAAAATTCATATCTGGCGCATTTGAACTCTAAAAATTGCCATTTCAATTTCAGAAAATTCATAATATTATTCTCTCCACATTAGTTCAATAAAAACAATATGTTACTTTAGACTTTTTCATGATAATTTAAATGGACATTCAAATACCCTTAGGTTAAAAATATAAATTCAACTATTTAAAATTCAGTAAAATTTATATTTATTCCTTTCTGTTTGTATACTAAAACCACTAAGTTTTCTCTGAACCATTCATTTTAAATTAATTAGAAAACTTAAAATGGGATTATTCACACTTAAGAATCCCTTTTATGAAAGACAACTTTTCATTTTAATTCCTTTAAAATTATTTATGAAATAAATTTCAGAACCTTAACCACTTAATTTATTTTTAATCCAACTTTAACCTATGTGCTTGCCATGTAATGCTATATTGTTTGATTGAATGTTGTGTTCATTTTATTTTACCTTATTATATTGGAAAGACTACGACGCCGTCGAGGAGCCGGAATATTTCCCGGAAGTCCCTCCCTCACCCTTCGCTGAACAAGGCAAGTCACCAAACCAATCTTTTGAGCATATTGAACCCATGTTTGATTAAACTATCGCTAAAACACATAGGTTATACATGCATTAGTCAAATGAACCCTTACAATATATTTATTTAGGATCCCTCGACCTTGATGTGCAACCCAAGCCATGCTCTCTAGCCTAAACTCCTTGTCACCCTATGATAAATGTTATTAGCTAGTGTCCAATGTATCGACACGATCGCTATAGGATAAAAATGAGTCGTAGTACATGGTTCGACTATATGATCCCCATTGTTTCTTATCTATGGAATTCTGTCGATGTTGGAGTAGTGGTTGTGAGTGAATGCATGGTGGGTTCCGGGTGCAAGCTAGGGCATTGGTCGGTAGCACCCGGGGCACTATAAGGACCGGTTTGAGGGATCCGTTGCAATACACTTCCGTACTAACCACAAGTCTAGTGGGTAAGTCCTAACTGAGGTATGGATTGTTCCAAACCGAGGCCACCATTTGCAGATGGGTCAAGCAGCACCTGCGGGTGGCTTGTACCAATTTGGCGCAAAAGGGGGTGTGACGTTAGCCGGGATGTGGCCCGGCGCGCCGGCGAAACCTAGAGCGCGTGGTTATCGCTTGGAGCATTTCATGCTGAGGTTTTGGCACGAGTTCCCATGGTATGGGTCATCTCGTTTGGGATGAGTGCGTGCCTTGTGGGTATAGTAGTACATCTCTGATCAGAGTATTAAATCTTTTCGAAAAGCCGTGCCCACGGTCAAGGGCGGGTTGCGTGACATCCCACAGTTAGATTACTTGAATATGGATGTGCATGTTGGTTGACATGTAAGGACTGTTGTGCGAGGAGGTAAAACGTACTCCTCGAGTTAGATGATGTTATTGATGTTCATGTTTATATTTCCGCATGATAAAAATTTGATTACACTAAATGCAATAATTGAAAATGTACTTTTCCGCACTTTGAGCCATGATCCTTCCATTGTTATTACCTTGCATTATTACTTGCATTTGCGGTGGCTTGTTGAGTACTTTTTGTACTCATACCTGTTGGACCCCAGAGAGGATGTCTACTATGAGGATGGTCTGGAGTAGCGACCCAGTCAAGAAGAAAAATCCTGAAGAAGACGTTCGTCATGCAGTTTAACTATTTTTATTGTTATCGTTTTAATTGAAACCCTGATGTAATAAATGTGGTCTGCGTACCATGGATATTGTCGTATGTACGTTGTCGCATGATGAACCTCTTGTATTATTGTTTTTCTATGGAAATTCAACAATGTCTTGATTTCGGTATATCGGGGCCTCACACCTTACTATGCTCAGGCCAATGGTCAGGCCGAGTCTAGTAATAAAACCGTGATTAAGCTCATTAAAAAGAAAATTGAAGAGTTTCCTAAAAGGTGGCATGAAGTGCTTTCCGAGGCGTTATGGGCCTGTAGGATTGCGAAACACGGTGCTACTAAAGTCAGTCCATATGAATTGGTATATGGACAAGAAGCCGTTCTGCCCATAGAGGTAGATCTTGGCTCCTTGAGAGTGTTAAAGCAAGATGGCTTATCGGTCGACGAGTATGAAACTCTTCTAAAGGATAATCTAGAGGAAGTGACCGATAAGAGACTAAGGGCTTTAGAAGCCGTAGAAATGGACAAGAAGAGAATAGCTAGAGCCTACAATAAGAAAGTTAGACCAAAATCGTTTCAAATAGGAGATTTAGTGTGGAAAACAATTTTACCCTTAGGCGCGAAGAGTCCCAAGTTTGGTAAATGGTCACCTAGTTGGGAAGGTCCTTTTAAGGTAGCCGAAATCGCTCCCGGCAACGCATACGTGTTGGAATCCCTGCAGGGAGAGCGGTTTCGAAGAGCTTTGAATGATAGGTACTTGAAAAGGTATTTCCCAAGTTTATGGCAAACATCATAAAAGTGTTGAAAAGCCGATACGAATGGTATCGTCTTCAGCTCGTTGTGCTTTTAGTTCACTAGTTCACTAAAAGGCAGGGGGCATGTGTTGATAGCAAAAAATGGCATTAATGGCTAGATTGTCAAAATATCAATTTTTGGTGATTTGGGCCAAAAGTACACATGTCCAGAGTCTGTCCGAAGCCCTACAGGGCCGAAGTCCATTGAGCTATGGGCTCCGAAAGCCTCTAGCCAGCCCATGGGCTTCGGTCAGGAAGCCTTCGGAGGACCACGCTGCTGAAGCTTCGGAAGCCTTCGGAGGCCCACGCTGCCGAAGCTTCGGCCCGAGGAGCAGGCCTCGACGGGCTTGGCCGAAGCCCACCTCGGCAGAGATAGAGTTGTTTGCGTTCCCAACTCAATCTCTATCTCTATCTGGCCGGATTAATAGCAGATTAGATTAGGAGTTAAGCCCCTATAAATAGAGAGGCAAGGCCGGCGTAGAGAACCCCCCCAACTCAAACCAAACCAAAGCCCATGCTTTGATCGTATTTACTTTACCTTTACTTTCCTGTACCTCTTCGTGGGTTTGCCTGGAAGCCCTCCGCCGGCCACTAAGGAACAGTGGTAATCCTTGTTACTTCGCCTGTGAAGTATCTGTTAATCTACGTAATAGATTGTTATCGCCTTGTTACTTCGCCTGTGAAGTATCCGCTAATCTGCGTAATAGATTGCTACCTTCACTACTAGTGCAACACTTAGCAAAATTCGGTCCTCAGGCCGAATTGGTACTTCACACTCTTCTGTTGCAGGTTCACACGATCGGAGCCACTTCGTCGGAGGTGTCTGGAGCTGAGAGATCGGTTTCGGAGGTCCACGGGACACCCTTCGGCGGGATTGCAGGCTTCGGCAACAGGCTTCGCCAGCATACTTCGTCACAACGGGCTTCGCCATGACCATACTCCGCACTGGATGAAGTTGCACTCGTGTGTGGCCCTCGCGTCATTATTCCGTAGTTTGTTGTATCGGAGATCGAACGCCGAACCCTGCTATTCGGAGGTGATCATTGCGTCCAGATCCGTTCGGAGTCCACCTTCGGCCGGATCAGTCCGAACGCCGAAGCACCCTTCGGCGGAGCACTTCACACCAGACGCCGAAGGTACACTTCGGTGACCCCTTCGCATCAGACTTCAAACCAGGCGGGGCTCCGACTGGTTTGTTTATTTTATTCTGTTTAATTTATTTCTTTCGGCTAATTGGATTATTTTGTGTAATCTGGTTGCCTGGCGACTCCACCCCCTTATCACTATTAAGGGTAGTCGGAACGCGACGTCGGTGCCACGTCACGCTTAGGCTTGTCCCTAAGTATCCGTGCACTTTTGGATCATCGAACTGACCCAAGTGCGGGGGCATGTTTTCGTGTCAACACTCTGAAGAACTTCGCCAATTATGGGTGGTCCTCGAGGTAGCTAGGTCCGAAGGCCCCCCTCGGTTTAAACTTCCGAGGAGGCCTAACGGCGAAGCCATCCCAAAAGTAGCCCAGGAGCTGCTGGCTACCATGAAGACGAAGCCCCTTCGGAGTTCTTCCTCATCACCAGACATAAGCTGTTCGCAGCAGACTCACGTAGTGAGGGGGTACAACCTTCGCGAATGGCCTTGGCAGGCGATGAAGCCTTAGACTTCTCTGCCTTCGACACGGCACCGCCCGCCTCGCAGACTTGGACAAACCTGCAAAGTGGAAGACGAGGTCTGCGGGCTTCGGGGCATGGACGAACCGGACATGGGAGAGCAGGCTCCGACGAGGCTTCGTCAAGCCGAGGAGGCCCTGGCCGAAAGAAGGGCAAGCGAGGGTTGGGGCCTCGAACTCACTTTTTCTTAGGCTTCGACACAGACTACTCATAATATTGTTTTCTAAGTATATTTGTAACACACTTCTCAATTATCATTCAATGAATGGAATTTGTTATATTTGCATACTTCGTCTGCATGCTTCACATAGTTTGATGACTTCGAACGTTTTAGCTTGTCACACTTGTACTGCACATTACATTCGCACACTTCGCATACATACTTCCCCCCTTGCTCGTGGAAGATAAGGACTTAGTCATTGCTGGTGCGGGCAATTAAAAATGCGAAGGGGTGTGCCTTTTTGGCGGCTTCGGACGCTTATATCGCATCGGACGAAGGCCTCTTTTGGGTTTCGAACGCATTAACTTGGAGCGAAGCAAGGATTTAGCGTAGCCAAATTAAGCGAAGCATGCTTTGGCATGCTTGGATTTGGACGCTGTACGTGAGCAAGGCTCCGAAATGCACTTAGATTTTAAGCGAAGTATGACTTAGAGATGCTTAGTGTTTAGATTAGATTGACACGGGAAGCAAGGCTTCGAAGTGTGTTTAGATAGCGAAGCAAGGCTTCGGAGTTTGATTCTGTACTGAGAATGGATAATTGGTGTGGATTCACTGAACCTGTGATTGTGAAATGCCTTCGCTCTGAGCCACCTTCGACTCTGAATACCGAGAATGGATCTCGGGATTCTGGGATACGTTAAGCCGGTGGCCTTCGTATCCCAGACGCATCAGGTCGATGACCTGGAGTCCTTGGACGCATCGGGCTAGTGGCTCGGAGTCCTTTAGCCCACTGCTACGGGCCCGGAGGCACTGTGTAGCCTTTGGAGGGGTACTCCGGATTTTGTAAAGCGAAGCAAAGCTTCGATTTTTAAATAAGATTGAACAAATTTTTGCTTTAAAGTCGAAGCAAAGCTTCGCGTTTTAGGCGAAGTAGGGCTTCGGTTCCATACTAAAGTAATTGCAAAATTGTACATCGAAGTAGTACTTCGGACTGTGTACATACCTCGTAAAGTGGGTGAAAACTTGGCTCGTAGACTCTAGGGCTTTGACGGCCTTCGACACGCGAAGCGAAGCCCCTTGTTGGAGGGTGAGCTCCGAAGCACGAAGGATGGAGGAAGGCGAAGAAGGCCTTCTAACTGCACCCGAAGCCCCTTGCCGGAGGGTGCGCGAAGCAAGAAAACTTCGAAGCTCCCCCTCAAGCGCACTTTGAATTGCAGACAGTGGCAGAGAACTTAGCTTTTAGGACTAAGGTCCCCACGGACGGTGCCAACTGTTGTAGCAATTGTGTTAGCTACAACACAGGTTTTGTATGTGTGTATATGGTGTGTAAAATGAACCTCGAAGGGTTCTCTCAAAGGGATAAAAGATTTATACTGGTTCAGACCTCTCCTAAGGGATAATAGCCCTACGACCAATTTGTGGTGGATTTGGCATAGTATGCCTCGGTGTAGTGTAGTGAGTTCCGGGGTTTCATGGCCTTGGAGAAGCTAACCTGTTACAAGGGGTTTGGCCCTGCTTTTATAGGCACGCAGGCCAAAGGAAAAGACCAAAATGCCCTCTATAAGTCATAGGCTTATAGGGGTAAAAAGGGAAAAGGACTAGTCTACTGTACAAAGTGCTTTACAGCTTTATAGACATGTCAGATAAACGTCACTTCTTGACCAGCTAAACGACATACTAGGGGCAGAGGGGCCCCTGGTATGACTTCTACACTGTAGCGGGGTGGAGATATTTTCTGGGTTCGGAGGAGGGGCCGGAGCTCTTCAGGCGGAGGCCGCAAGGAAGGCTTCGAAGTACACTCCAAAGTGGGCTTCGAAGTATACTCCGGACTGAACTCCGAACTGGGTTCTCGGAGACTTAGCTTTGAATTGGCTGGAAAAGGTCCGGAGACTGGCTCTGAGGAGCTTCGAAAGTATCTCGAAGGTTAACTCTGAACAAGGCTCGGAGGTTAACTCCGAACAAGGCTCGAAGGTTAACTCCGAAGCTAGCTTGAGACTTGGCTTCAGGCAAACTTCATGGGGATCTTGGGGGCTTCGCTCTAGAGGGCTCCGAAGGGGTTTCACTCCGGAGGGCTTAGAAGGGGTTCAGAAACCTCACTCTAGGGGGCTCCGAAAAGGACCTTGGAACTTAGAAATTACTTCACCATGCTTCGATAATGTTTGGCTCCGGGTCGAAGGCTATCGGAGGCTGACGTCATTTGGCCCCTATTCAAGGGAAAACTTATTCCCCCAACACTCTTCCTTGGGAAAAGCGGAGACATGTTTCTCCTTTTTTACTTTGTATAATGCAGATTTGGCCGCCTGCTTCAAAAGTTTTTACCTCAGGTTCTCCGATCGGATCATTTGGTACCCTTTCGGGTATTACTTGGAGTACAAATATCCTCATCGGCTAACTCTGCCTGATGTATCCCATGATGAAGGATCCCTCTGTATCTTTGTGGCCAAAACTTTTCCTTGCTTGCTCCCTATCAATTTCACTGGTGTGTGTTCTTGGCAGGATTCCTACGAGTTCTACGACCCATCGGTGTCTACGAAGCAATTGGGCTTCGATCAACTCCCACCCTATCTCTTCTTTGTCGATCAAATTCGAACTCATGGGAAGGTCTAGGATGCCTTGGAGAGGGACCGCCTCTCCCATATGATATGTGGGATCCTCGCTGGTGACCTTGTTTCCTAGACAGTCTATCGAGCGTCCTCCGTCGTTTTTTGTTGATGATGGGGCGAACTGAAATAGCACATCTTCAATCGTTCCTCATTGATTTATCGGGAAAGGATTCACCCAAGCAATGCTGACGCATGGCCCGAGGTGGATACTTTGACTCGTTCTTTCATTTGATTCTGTCGCCTATCTTCCTCTGACTAACTTTTCTTCTCATGGCAGGATGACCTTGATGCTCCCCTGGTGAGCACCAGCGGCCAACCAATACAATATGAGCCAATATAGGCTACTACAAACTTGGGGACTAGTGCCTCTATTCCCACAAAGTGGGTAAGTGTGAGGCAGTCTTAGATCATCGGCCGCGTCGCATGATCTTGATTGACTATGGGTAGAGGAGGCCTATCTGGAGGCGAAGCTAGAGGGAGTCCGGATGAAGATCTCTGAGAAGGAAGGTGTTGTGTCCTTCTTCTCAGCCTGAGCCAAGAACCAAAAGTGCGGGCTCGTCGGTGTCGTTTGCCACGTGCGGCATCAATGCCACACCCTTTAAGATGTCGATAGTTTAGATGTCGAAGACTAGGGCATCCTTTGGACCGTGGATGCGGTTGGGCTGAGAGCGATTGAAGCTACCCGACAGGCTCTCTTGTAACTTTGTGTAGGGCCTTTTGACTTATAACGTGAAACATGCCTTTGCAAATGTATTTATCTTTGAATCCTCAAAATTGATCCTAAGTTTTTTGTGTCTAAGGGCGATGCTTTAGCATTGACCGTCTCAATGCGATACCATAGGTATTGGTCGTCTTGCGTATTGTTTTTTAGGCTCTTCGTTCATCTTTCGCATTGGCACATCATTGGGTATCCATTCCATGTATTTGGCAAATTATTGTGAATTCGGGAGCTGATGTATTTACGATCAATTGTCTTAATCAAAGGTTGGCCTCAGTCTGTCGCTGAGCCCGATGTCTACTTCTTGTAGCTCATTGGTTGCGGCGATGCCTTGACCAAGTTCACCTTCTGTTTCATCCATGTCGCTTTCAAAGGGTGAGCTTGGGCTGTTCACCACTAATTAGTTTGATTCTGTTGTTCGATACTACAACCAAGTCGCCATCCCAAGCCCTCACGGATAGGCAGCCAACTTCTTCCATCTCCCACACCGACAAATCGGCTATCGCTATGCTAACCGATTTATCGACTAGGACTGTTGTAACACCCTAAATTTTCCAAATTAAATAAATTGGAGAAAATATACTTTTTAAATGAATAAATTAAGTTTGGATAATAAAATGGTTGAATTAATTGGAAAACCTTAAGGAAAAATAAAATAAAGTAATAAAAAGTTTTATTTGACTAAAGTCAATTAATTATGTTTGAACCAAAAGAGGCCTCCAAATAAAAATTTTAGAAAAAAATATTTTCTCGGGAAAAGGGATTATTTGTGATTTTTGATTAAACTGAAAATGTCCAAATAAATTAAAACATGAAGAAATAATTCAAATTTCGATGTGAGAAAATTATGTTAGATTCATAAGGCCAAAATATATTTTTGAGAATTTTTACAAAATTTTATAAACTCTGCTGACAGATCATATTTTATAAATGAATTATAGGAATTATTTTAATTGGAAAAAGTATTTTAAATTTTAATGGGCCGCTTCCCTCCTTTCCCTCTCTCCAAGCCGGCCCAGCCCAACCCCTCTCTCGTGACCCACTGGCACCTGGCCCCCACCTGTCAGCCTCTCCATCTCGTGCGCGCCCGCACCCGTGCTCCGCCTTGACCCACCTGTCAGCCCTGCTCCTCTCTCCCGCACGTACGCCCCACCTGTCGGTGCCGTCTGGCTCACTCTCATCCTCGCTCGTGCCCACTGACTGTCGTGGCCAACCCGTCAGCTTCGTCTTCCCCGCAGGAATTGCCCCCAAGTCCCTTCCCCCCTCACCGGCCGAAACCCTAGCCCTACCAATCCGCTGCCACCGACCTCCTCCCCTCAAATTGAGCCTAGATTAATGATCCCCAATCTCCAGTGACTGTTTTCCCCATTAAAACCTTCCTGATTCCGTCCCAGTTCGATGTATCCCTGTGCACCCCAAGCTCGCCGGCATTAAAGAGCTTTTGCTCTCGGCTTCCCCCCGATTGCGCCCATTTAGTCCCGTCGGCGACCCATATAAAGCCCCCTCCTCCACTGTACCCTGCGTCTAGAGATCCCTCAGCCCCACAATCTCGAGCCACACCAAGCCCAAAAACGCCACCGCCTCTGCTTCACCTCCAGCCGCAGCTCGCCGTCGTCGGAGACCACCACCCGCCTCACCGACATCCCCATTGTGATCCCCGACGCCTACCCGACCTTGGCCACGCCTTCGATCCACCCGAAGACCGCCGGAGCACCCTCCCTACCAGCAACACAAAGCAACGCTGCCGCCCTTGCTCGTCGCCGGCCTCGACCAGCCATCCCCAGCCCTCTCTCCGGTACCAAACTAACCCCCATGCTTTTCTGGTTCCGTTTTCTCCCTTAATTCCGGCCCCCGGACATCACCTCCGCCATTGTGTTCGTCGTCGTGCACTGTCGTTGCCGGAGAAGATGACCGAGTGGTTTTTACCACGTGCTGTGTCGGACTTGATCTAGACCGCTTGATCTGTAACATGTGGCCTAGATTAGATCTCAGATTGGAGCACCCAGATACGGTTAGACCCCGTTGAATCCCCCCCCCCCCGCAATCGCTGCCGTCGATCTGTACCGGTTTGACATGATTTAATCATGGCCGTCCATTTTCACTTAAGCCTCCTGCCTCGCCCGCGTGCGTCCGATCGTGATCCGATGGCCCTGGTTCGTCCGGTTCACGCGCACAGTGTGCTGGTTCACCGTGGACCAGAGGTTGTTTCATTTTGAATAAAAAATTCAGAAAATTGTTTAAAACTTCAAAAAATTCATATCTTCTTCAAAATAACTCCAAATTTAACCATTCTAATTTTATAGAGTTTATCTTTTTATTCTCTTCATATTCATCCAATAAAATTTATATGTTTATAATAAAATTTTATATTGTTAGAATTCAAAGATAATTTGAGAATAATATATTCAAACTTCAAAAATTCATAGCTCCTTAGTATTAACTCTAAAATTTTTTATTTAAATTTCAGAACATTTATCTTCTTGCCTTCTACGTTTTAAACCAATTTAATTGATATATTTGTACTCTTTATTATCCAAAATAAAACAAACAAAATTGCTCTTAACCTTTAAAATTTCTTATCCTCTCCATTTCTCTCCAAAATTCACAATTTCAATCCCCGGGAATCTCTCCTTTTGTTCTCCACAACTTTAATCAATTTAATTAGAATGCTTGCACTGTTTTTTTATTGTTTCTCTCAATTGTTTGTTATTCTCATTTTGTGTGTCGAAAAGATTACGACACCGTCAAGGAGCCGGACTAATTTCCCAAGGTTCCTCCATCTCCATTCAGAAATCAAGGCAAGTCACCAAACATAATTTTTGAGCACATTGAACCTAGTTTTATTTAAACATCGCTAAAACCCATAGGTTATAAATGCATTAGTCAAATTAAAAGCCTTACATTATATTTATTTAGATCCCCGACCTTGAAGTGTAAACCCAAGCCATGCTATTGAGCCTAAAACTCCTTGTCACCATAATAGTACTATTATTAGATAGTGTCCAATGTATCGACGCAACCGTTATAGGATAAAATCAAGTTGTAGAGATTTGGATTCTATTATATGATCCCCGTTATTCTCTAACCCCTAGAATTCTATCGGTCTTAGAGTTATGGTTTAGTATGTTAGCATGGTAGGTTCCGGGTACAAGCGAAGAGATTGGTTAGTCGCACTTGGGGCACTATAAGGACCGATCTGTGGGATCCATTGCAATACACTTCCGTACTAACCACAAGTATAGTGGGTAAGTCCTAACTGAGATATGGAGTGTTCCAACTCAAGGCACCACTTGGAGATGGGTCAAACAACATTTGCGGGTGGCTTGTACCGACGTGGCGTAAAAGGGGGTGCGATGTTGTCCAGTGCGCTGGCGCGCCGGCGAAACATAGAGCGAGTGTTATCGGATTGGAGCATCTCATGCTGAGGTTTTGGCATGAGTTTCTATGACTTTGGTCATCTAAACACACTACGGTGTGCAGGGATGAGTGCCTTGTGGGTACAATAGTACACCTCTGATCAGAGTCTAAATCTTTTCAAAAAGTCGAGCCACGGTCAAGGGAGGGTTGCGTGACATCCCGCAGTTAGTTTATATTTATGAGTGTTGCATGATGAGTTGGCATATAACGACTGTTGAGCGAGGAGGGCCAACTGGGCTCCTCGAGTTAGATGATGAAGCATTGTTCATGTTTATTTTTCGGTACAATTAAACTTGACTACACTAAATGTTGCAACTTGAAATATACTTTTCCGCACTTTAAACCCTTATCGTTCCTTCATTACTACTCGCATTGCTATTGCATTCTCGGTGGCTTATTGAGTACTTTTGTACTCATACCCATTGGCAAAATCTTTTAGACGACGAGTTCATCGAAGATGGAGGTCCTGAGTAGTTGTTCCAGTCAAGAAAACGATCCCAAAGAAGATGTTCATCATGTTTATTATTTTATTAGTTTCTTTTGTTTTAATTTTCGTGTAATAAAATAGCCTGCGTGCTATACTTTGTTTGTCGTATGTACGTGGTCGTGTGATGAACATCTTGCATTTATTGTTTTTCTCTGGAAATTCAATAAATTCCTAGTTTTGAAAAATCAGGGCGTGACAAGATGGTATCAAAGCCGACTTGGCTGTAGGACGCCAAACAGACCAGCCCGATGCCCAGCTTTATAAAAATTTATTTCTAAAAACTATACCTCTTGTTTTTCTCCTCCCCCTTACTCTTTAAACTTCATCTTCTTTCTAGATGCTGACCCACGTTCGCAGTTTTCGCTGGGAGGCCACTGGTTTTGTCCAAGAGCTCTGTATGTTGGCAACTTTCCTCCAATACACCCATGAGCCAGGATACCACAAAATCTACCAGATCGGAGAAAGTGGCCCATGCCATATGACCCTTACACTCATCGCCTCAGCCCAGGAGTTGACTTCCTTCGCCACCTCCGCCAAGGCTCCGAGCTTTGAGATTGGTTGCCAGGAGACCACCCTACAGGCACTCGAAGAACTTCAGTAGATCTACAATGACCACCTCAATGGCACCGCCTTCCACTATCTGCCATCTTGGGAGCTAGCATCTGACCACAGCACCTGCGTCAGCTGCCCCGACGACTGCGATCCTCTCGTAGCTTGCCAAACTCATCTCCTGTCAGCCATGGACTCTCTTCACACCGAGGCCCTTCTGCACGCCGACGATACGCAAGCTTGGGTCAATTACTATCATCAGGAGGCCGACAAACTGCAGCAATATGTTTCCCAACTCCTCAGCCAGAACTAGGAGCTCAAGGAGGACATTGCCGAGCTGTCACCCTTAGCTCGCCCTAGGAGGAGGACCCGTCGAAAGACCATTCGCCGACCAAAGAAGTCGACCAGGCAAAGTTTGACCCTACCCAGCCCAGGTGAAGCTGAAGCATCAGAGGGGCTGATGGCCGACGATGAAGCTGAACCTAGCACCGTAGAGGGCTCAACCCGAAATTCCGCGAATACATCCAGCGATGCCCCCGGTGACCACTAGATGGTTGTAGTATGCGCTAGCTTCCGCTTGATTATTTGCATGTTTGTGGTCTTGTTCCACAGCGACTTGTGTTGTGGACAAGTCAAAAATAAGAGTTGTAATAGACAAGCATATATGTACCACAGTAATAAAAACTACCATTATTTGGCAAGATTATTCTAAGCCCAATCCTTTTCTCTTGGGGTGTTGCGTCTTCCAATAGAATGGCCACCCATCCAAGCAACAACCCCAACCGCATCGGTGTAGCAGAAGGCGACCCTGCCGGCAGCCTTCTCGGAAGCCTTTTACCCACCTAGAATGTGTCAGAACGTCGTCAAACGAATCCGTCATCAACCCTAGATCAACCAACTCTTGCGAAGCCATGACCAGTCAAAACTAGCTCATCACTTCCCTTCTCGCACAAATGCAGCAATAGCAAGCCCAACTACGACAGCAGCAAGAACAACTTCATCAGGTTCAGCAGGCCCAAGGGATTAGCGTTCCCCAAGAACCGCCAGCACCGACTCTAGCTCATGCAATTCAACTATCAGAATTCCTTAGTATCAAGCCCCCGACCCTCTCACACACCACCAACCCCCTGAAGGCAAATGATTGGCTTCATAAAATCACCAAAAAGCATAAGATTCTTCCCTGCACCAATTGTGAGCGTGTGGCCTTCGCCACCCATCAGCTGCTCGGACCAGCCGCGAAATGGTGGGACCGGTATCGGTGAGATCAGGTCATAAACCATGAGATTCGTTGGGCCGAGTTCACTGCTATTTTCAAAGTCGCCCACCTCCCTCCAAGAATGATCGTGTTAAAGGAAAGGGAGATTCAAGAACTCCAACAGAGAAACAATGATGGACCATCAACTAAAGTCATTCTAACAAAGACATTGAAGCATGTTCCATCGACTAGGAAGAAGCAAGCCAAAACTCAAGCCCATCGCCACTCACATAGGGATCGAAAGGTAAAGGCCAGGTCTAACCTAAAGGAAGAGATGAGTGATATGGAAATAGTCGGAGGACAGTGGCCCCTAGAAGGAATCATTGGAAAGTCATGCTACCATTGTGGTAAGTTTGGACATATCGCATGACAGTGCATGCAAAGTGTGTTCCAGGGCCCCATGGTTATACCCTCGGAGGAAGACTCAGGTCAGGATGAAGCCACCATGCCTGAGCAATCGTTATTCAAGGCTTGTAGCAGTTGTGGAGAAGTCGGACACCATGCTAGTGAACGCAATGTCGGTTGTCCAAGATGTATAGAAGATCATCCACCTGGATGATGCCCCACCAGCAGGACTACCTACTATTTGTGTCAAGGAAAGAATCATGTCCCCAAGGACTGCCACATGAGTTCACTCTTAACCAAGATCGTTGAAGTACATCGGGTGTTCTTTCATCGCACCCATCCACTAACAAGGCGTGGTAACATAAGCGGCAAGGGTAAACCATCTGGTTCCAACCAAGATCTTGCTTCGAATCAGATCAATCAGATATTGAAGAAGGATCACCGTGGAAACCCAGTGGTTTGCTTCAACTGCCGTGAAGAAGGACATTACGCCCATAAATGCCTAGAGCGCAGGAGTGTCGCTAAGAAAAGTATGACCAAGTCAAGCCTAATCTCTGAAGATCTAGTCTTGAAGCCTCCAGTTTGGAACAGTAATCGAAGAAAAGTTGAAGCCTATCCTTAACCTTCTATCTCTAGCCTTTCCGAATCTCGGGGCGAGATTCTTGTTAAGGGGGTTAGATTTGTAACACCCTAAATTTTCCAAATTAAATAAATTGGATAAAATAGACTTTTTAAATGAATAAATTGAGTTTGGATAATAAAATGGTTGAATTAATTGGAAAACCTTAAGGAAAAATAAAATAAAGTAATAAAAAGTTTTGTTTGACTAAAGTCAATTAATTAGGTTTGAACCAAAAGAGACCTCCAAATAAAAATTTTAGAAAATTTATTTTCTCAGGAAAAGTGATTATTTGTGATTTTTGAATAAACTAAAAATGTCCAAATAAATGAAAACACGAAGAAATAATTCAAATTTTGAGCTGAGAAAATTATGTTAGATTCATAAGGCCAAAATATATTTTTGAGAATTTTTACAAAATTTTATAAACTCTGCGGAGAGCTCAGATTTGATAAATGATTTCCAAGAATTATTTTAATTGGAAAAAGGATTTTAAATCATAATGGGCCGCTTCCCTCCTTTCCCTCTCTCCAAGCCGGCCCAGCCCAACCCCTCTCTCATGCCCCACTGACACCCGGCCCCCACCTGTCATCCTCTCCCTCTCTCGCGCGCCTGCACTCGCGCCCCTCCTTGGCCCACCCGTCAGCCCCCGCTCCTCTCTCCCGCGCACAGCCCCACCTATCGACGCTGTGTGCCTCACTCTCAGCCCCGCTCATGCGCACTAACCATTGTGTCCCACCCATCAGCTTCGTCTTCCCCATAGGAATTGCCCCCAAATCCCTCCCCCCCATCGCCGGCCGAAACCCTAGCCCTACCAATCCACTGCCACTGACCTCCTCCCCTCAAATTGAGCCCAGATTAATGATCCCTAATTTCTGGTGACTGTTTTCCCCATTAAAATCTGCCCGATTCCGTTCCGGATTGATGTATACCCGTGCACCATGAGCTCGCCGGTGTTAAAGAGCTTTTGCTCTCGGCTTCCCCCCGATTGCGCCCTATTTAGTCCCACTGGCGACCCATATAAAGCCCACCCCCTCCTCCATTGTACCCCACAATCCCGAGCCACGCCAAGCCCAAAATCATCATTGCCTCTACTTCACCTCCAACCGCCGCTCACCGTCGTCGGAGACCACCGCCCGCCTCGCCGACATCCCCACTATGATCCCCATCACCTACCCGACCTTGGCCATGCTTTCGATCCATCCGAAGAATGCCCGAGCACCCTCCCCACCGGCAACCCGAAGAAACACCGCCGCCCTTGCTCGTCGCTGGCCTCAACCAGCCGTCCCCGGCCCTCGTCTCCGGTACCAAAGTGACCCCCATGCTTTTCTGGTTCTGTTTTCGCCCTTAATTCTGGCTGTCGGCCATCACCTCCGCCGCTGTGTTCATCGCCGTGCACTGCCATCGCCGGACTTGATCTAGACCAATCGATCTATAACGTGCAGCCCAGATTAGATCCTGGATTGGAGCGTCCAGATACGGTCAGACCCCGTTGACCAGGATCAGTGATCCTAACCGTCCATCACCACTTGAATCCACCCGTGATTGTAGCCGGCAAAACCTAGAGCGGGTGTTATCGGATTGGAGCATCTCATGCTGAGGTTTTGGCACGAGTTTTTGTGACTTGGGTCATCTAAACACACTATGGTGTGCAGGGATGAGTGCCTTGTGGGTACACTAGTACACCTCTTATCAGAGTCTAAATCTTTTCGAAAAGCCGAGCCCATGGTCAAGGGTGGGTTGCGTGACATCTTGCAGTTAATTTATATTTATGAGTGTTGCATGACGAGTTGGCATGTAAGGACTGTTGAGAAAGGAGGGCCAACTGGGCCCCTTGAGTTAGATGATGAAGCATTGTTCATGTTTATTTTTCGGTACAATTAAACTTGACTACACTAAATGCTGCAACTTGAAAATGTACTTTTCTGCACTTTAAACCCTTATCGTTCCTTCGTTACTACCCTGCATTGCTATTGTATTCTCGGTGGCTTTTTGAGTACTTTTGTACTCATACCCGTTGACAAAATCTTTTAGACGATGGGTTCATCAAAGATGGAGGTCCGGAGTAGCTGTCCCAGTTAAGAAAATGATCCTGAAGAAGATGTTCATCAAGTTTATTATTTTCTTAGTTTCTTTTGTTTTAATTTCCCTGTAATAAAATAGCCTCCGAGCTACACTTTGTTTGTCGTATGTACGAGGTCGTGTGATGAACATCTTGCATTTATTGTTTTTATCTAGAAATTAAATAAATTCCCGGTTTTGAAAAATCGAGGCATGACATATATCTCCACCTGATCGCCAACCCACTGCATGAGACTCTGATGCATCATCGATGTGATGCAAACATTCACATGAATCTAGTCACGTCCCAGCAACAGGCTATAAGATACTTTCCCTTCTATGACGAAGAATGTGGTTGGCATTGTGTTGCTCCCAACTGTCAGTTCTATTATCAGTACTCCCATCTTGTCTAATGAGCTGCCGCCAAAGTCTCTTAACACCATATTACTTTTGATGATGTCTTACGATGTTTTTCCTAGCTTATAGAAGGTGGCATATGGCATTAAGTTGACAACCACCCTCTCGTCTTTCATCATCTTGGTCATCGGCTTCCTGTTGACCAATCCTTTGATGTACAATGGTCTTAGGTGCCGATACCCAAGGTCTTCTAGCTTATCAAAAATTGTTGGCTATGGAGGCAACGCTAGTTGAGCCATCGTATCAGCCTGATCTACATTGTCTTTAGAAGATGCCTGATACTCTGTAGGGAGAAAGAAAACCATATTTACCCATGTGTTCTTGTCATCGTGATCGTCCTTATATTTTACCCACCATTCACTTTTGATCCTCTGGGGCTGATCAGTTTCTACATCACACCTTTGCGCCTTCAACTCACTCTTCCGCAATCCTAGTAGGGCACCATTGCGTCATCTCCGATGTAGTTTTTCCATTGGCTAGTTGGTCGTCGTCTGCACTATTGATGGGGCCGATCCTTTTATGAGGCCTTCCCTTACTTTTATGTGGCTGATGGTCATCTTGCGACTAGTTTTTGACATCATCGCACCCTGGACAATTGTCCATTAACGGCAGGCACAACCCTTTCTTCCAGTAGATTCTAAAGAACTCACAATTCCAACGAGGGTTGAATATCGAGTGGCTCTAGCTGTGATCGGTGTCCGCCTTTTCTCCGCTTTCTATTCATATTTCTTAATCAGATCTGATGAAGTGACGCTTCTATTAGCCTGCCTACTTATTCTTGTGTTCCGGTCATCAACATGACGTGCATGCACCATGTTGACTGGGAATGGGTGCCCATCGATGTTCATCGGCTTCTTGCCATCATCAAAATTGATTCAGCCTTGCTCCATGTCCGATTAGATCTGTTGTGTAAACACCTTGCATTCATTAGTGTGGAGCGATGGGGAGTTGTGCCACTTATAGTATTTTCTTTTCTTTAGTTCATCGGTGGGTGGTATCATGTGATTAGGTGGAAACTGGATCTGCTTCTCTATGAGCAATAGGTCAAATATTCTATCGGCCTTGTTGATATCGAAAGTTGTACTTTTCTTCTTTGTCGGTCGGCTTTACCCACAAACATGCAGACTTGTTTCTTGTTTTGGTCCACTCGGCTCGACCGACCTCCTCATTAGACCTAGTGTCCTCATTGGAGTCCAAATGGTACACACCAGCATATGTCACCTTTTTCTGATACCTGTCTTGTTTGGCCTCCTAGAATCAGCTCTCATGGGCCGATACCCACTGCACGAGGTGTGATAAGCTCTCAAACTCTTGTGATGAAAACATGTCCTTTATTTGGTTTAGGAGCACGTGGAATGCCAGCTTGGCTAGTTGCACATCACTAAGGTTCAAGCTATAACTCATACTCCTCACATCGCGAAACCTCCGCGCATAGTCTTGGGCTGACTCATCGATCTTCTGCTTGACTACCATCAGATCGGTGAGTTTCAGTCTGTGTATGCCGGTGAAGAAATATTTGTGGAACTTCTTCTCTAGATTTGCCCATCCTTTGATGGAATTCTCTAGCAGCGATGAGAACCATGCGAAGGCCGATCCTGATAATGACAGTGAGAAAAACCTGACCTTCAGTGCTTCTTCAGCCGATTCCTCACCACATCGGGCGATAAAACGGCTAATATGCTCGATCGTGGAGATCGAGTCTTACCCTGAGAATTTGGTGAAGTTGGGGACCTTGTATCGATTCAGCAAGGGCACCTGATTGAACCATTCTGGGTGTGGTCGCCGATACATGTAGGTTTGATCCTTGGGCTTATGTCCGAATTATTCCTAAATCACCTCAGTAATTCGGTTTACCCAATCTTCTTATTGCTGGTCCGGCGGAGGATACCAGTCAATTGTCAAAGGCTACTGATATTGATCTGCTGAATGACATTGTATCTTTGTCCTTCGTTGGATTAGGGTGGTGCCCTCCTTGGTGGCATAAGACTAGTAGCATGTTCATGGCGATTCCGTACATGGGATAAGGTTCTCTTGCCTGAATGGCCCTAGCGGGGCGGCCGTAGCTAATGGAGACATCATGTTAGCTTCTCAGGCGAGCGAAGTGTTCAATAGACCCTGTCTCATCGGCCCTTGTGGTGTTGGTGAAGGTTAAGCCCAAGAAAATTCCATGGATCGGAAGTTCCGATAGGTAGTATTGGAAGTTCTGATTATTATCTGGCCTCGATACAAAGAGCAAATGTTGCTTCAAAAGTTCCGATATGGTATTGGAAGATCCGACAAGCCAGAAGTTCTGATTTGGAATCGGAGAGAATTGTACTGATAGAAAGTTCTGATATGGTATCATAAGTTCCTAGGTGGGCAAAAATAGATTTGATATGTTGCATGTCGTACTGTATTGGGAGACCTAAAATACCTTGTTGGAAGTTCGATCCAGGATTGGAAGTTCTGATGTTGGTGAACATATTTGATCTGTTATGAATTTGACGGTTTTGAGATGAGCACGACTAGGGGCTATCAGCCCTGTAAAAGGATAGGAGGAGGACATCTTGGAACATGGAATAATCCTAGATTAGACCTAGACACCATAGACTCCTCTCCTCACTTTCTTGATCTCAATCCTTGAGGACAAGGATCCCCGTCTCTCACTTGCGGTGCTATCACGCTGCCGTGGGAGGTACTACATCCCTGTACGTGTGGACTCTGTGGATGCATTGCTCCAACAACGACACTCATGGACATCTTCATGTGAATGACTACATCGTCCTCATCGATTGGATCGATGAGGGATGGCATGGACGAAGCGAGGATAGGCTTGACACGTTGCTCCGACATCTTCATTCGCTGCACCTAGCGTGTCTCATGCTAGAAGGTAACGATCCATGATCTCGCACGTGCATGATTCTTGGGCTTAGGGCAAAAATTTTGAATTTGTCCGCTAGCGTAGATCCTCTATTCCCCAAAAGTGGTATCAGAGCCTACATGTGTAGTGTTTGATCTAGATCCCTCATGTATGGAGATACATGGTGGAAAAAAGATTAGATCTATTTCTGTCCATAGTAAATCGGAAGTTACGATATTTATCTGAAGTTTCGATGGCGAGTCGTAAGTTCCGATACTGATCGGATATTACGATATTGAATATTGATTCAATACAGAAAGCAATTGTTGCGGTCCGGGATTCCGATATTGATCGGAAGTTCTGGCGGATCGGAAGTTTTGATGCTAGATCAGAAGTTCCGATGCCAAATTGGAAGTTCCGACCCACACAAATTTGAAATACCAAGCCTGTTGAACTGGGTTTTCTGATCGAGAATCTAGTCACTTGTAGATTACTCGCCTAACTTTGTTTTGCAGAGAATGATGTGAATGACATGGCCTTAGATAAATGTGATGTATGATATGCATGCAATGAATGTAAATTAAATATGGCATGCGTGTCATGGTTATTTACAGCCCAAGGCTGATGTAAAATTTATTACGACTTGCATGTCATTTCCGTTCTGCTTCGGCCCATGTAATTAGCATAGGCTATGTGAGATGGACTAGTACTCTTCATAGAGGCCGGGAGCACACACTCAATGATGAGAGCCATGGAGATGGAGATCGCCATGTGAAGACAGCCATGCTATGTCAAAGTTAATATGATTGCCTGTGAAGCTTTCTTATGTTCCTGTTACACTATTCTTGCATGATTCGTGTGCGCTAGTGATGTTACCATGCTAGAATAGTTTTCCCTCAGAAAATTAAGTATTTATGCTCTTCCCAATAGCTGCACCCACCAAGGTTCAGGCTCATCGATAGCGGGTCTGCCAAAGCAGGGTGCTATCTTTTATCTCGACCAATTGGGGCGGAAGTCGGACTTCTGCATGCATAGTATTGGTTCCCTTGACAAGGCTATCAAAACGATTTTGGGCCTTGGAGCATAGGAGTTGGAGTCGAGCATTGGATGTTTCTCCAACAACAAGAGTCACATACAATGTGATTAGCAAAGGGTTGCTTACCTATGTCAACTAGCTTCTAGCAGTGATGCCAAAGCTCACTAGGAGATAGCGTGACCATGGATCTTGTGCCACTATTAGTCATGAGAGGAAACGTGACTGATTTAGATTGTGGGACATCTTTTATTGGATAAAAGATAAACATTGCATAGTGTCGAACCTTGCATTTAATCTTTTATAGATCATGGCACCAACTATTATGAACAATTTACTCTTTATTTTGTGATCGATTCTTTTTGGAACAACTTTTATTGATTGGTTTAGACACTTGAGAAATCTTCTCAAGCGAGAGGAAAATGTTCTAGAGATGCCCCACTTGGATGAATTGAAATAGATTGGATCTATTTCTGTTTGCAGAACTTTGGAAGTTCTGATACATGATCGGAAATTTTGATATTTGTTGGATTGGAAGTTCCAATGGTTGATCGAAAGTTCCGATGCTAGACAAAATTTGTGACAGAGAAGTTAGATCGGAATTTCTGATGCCAGATCGGAAGTTCTGATCTAGACAAATTGGAAGCAGAATGGAGGCGATGATTCACACATGCAAATCATTGCAAGGACTGAGTAGGTCAACAAAGTGTGCAGTAGCTGAACTAGATATTCACGTCGACAATGGTGCAAAGGTTGCAGCGTTGGCCCATGGCATTTATTCTTTGTCACTACCCTTAGGATTAGTTCTGGAATTGAACAATTGTTATTATGTTCTAGCACTGGGCAGGAACATTATCTCTTCCTCATGTTTGGAGAAAGAAGGTTATGAGTTTGTGATAAAGAACAAATGTTGTTCGATATTCTCGAATGGTATGCTTTATGGTGTTGGTCCATTGGTGAATGGATTATACATTCTAAGCCTCGAGGATGGATTGTACATTCTAAGCCTCGAGGCATTGCTCCAACAGTGACGCTCGTGGGCATCTTCATGTGAACGACTACGTTGTCCTCATCGATCGGATCGGCGAGGGCGACAAGGACGAAGCGAGGATAGGCATGACGTGCTGCTCTGACATTTTCTTCCGCTACACCTAGCGCGTCTCGTGCTAGAAGGTAACGATCCATGATCACACATGTGCATGAGTCTTGGGTACCTACAGTTGGCACCGGCCGATTGTGCTGAGGGTTTTGCAGCAGGCGCGGAGGGTGGTCAACAAGTACATCGGCCCTTGCACTGGCTCTTGAGAGATTGTCCCATCAACGGTCTTCTTGATCAGCCCGTGCAAGGAATTAACCAGTACCTCAGAAAGATTGATGAGGGTGTGGTGCAGAGCATTGTCGACTGCTTCTTGAAAAGTAACTAGCGGACTTTTGGCCAATGGAGGGAAATCACTGGCTGCAATCGGTCTTAGCAATTCATCCCTTTGGATGGGGCCAGACCGGGTCATGCTGAAGGTTTTGGGGCACAATTTCTTGTAGTTCTCCACATGGTCCAGTACATCCTCCCTCTATTAGTCAGTCAAAACATCCATGGTGACCGAGATAATGTTGTTGTCGTTGATTTCGCTCGCCATGGATGAGTGATATGAAAGAAGATCCTACTAGGCATTCCAAAAGTGTGTTGGTGTAGTTTTTGGTCACACGTGTGGCCTGGAAGATCTACTTAACTCCAATGCAGGGCCTATAATCTAAGAAAAAGAGGTTCTAAGTATGCCAATTAGTTTGACCCTTGAGAAACCATGTTGAAGAATATGGTTTTGATATTCCAGATGTGATGAGTGATTGTCAACGGAAGTCAAAGGAAGGGAGAGATGAAGACCTGTCGAGTCTGAGGCGCATGTGACTCAGGTACACGGGCAGTGAGCGACGGCCGGGTAGAGGAGCCGCGGAGTCGGGCTGGCCCAATCCGGGTACATGGCTAGGAGCGGCAGATGATCCACTGGTCTGTTGACTGGGTTTGACTCAGGTACACGGACGGCGAGCGATTGCCGGGCTGAGGAAGCTGCGGGGTCGGGTCGGTCCAATCCGGATACCTTGTGCGAAGACGGTGGATGCTTTGTCAGTTTCGGCGCAAAACTGACAATCTATGATTGATTCGTTTTTAGGATATTAATATTTAGTTTTTAAGTTTAGAATATTTTTATTTGAGTCAGGTGATTTTTCTAAGAATATTTTAGTAATTTTCGGAATTTATTTTAGAGTCAGTTTAATTTACCCTAGGGGTAAATTAGTCTTTTCATGTATTAGGATTCGCCTATAAATAGGCCCCTATCCCCTTGGGGATAGATGACTGTTTCCTTCCAGATCAATCTGCAGTCCATTTTCGTTTTCCACCTAAAATACTTCGATCTACAAATTACATCGAGATTTGTTCATCTCTGGGAATTTTTTCCGGCGGAAAACTTTTCTGGCGTTTCTTTCCTATTCGCGTTTGGCTGCAGAGCTCAGCGTGGCTTACGGCGATTACGCACAAGAGCTTTTGGGGATCACGGCGAAAGTTTTCCACGGCGGAAACTCAGTCTTACAACTTTGCAGCGACCGTCGTTGGCATTTTCTTCTCGTCACGTGCGCGGGCCCCCACGGCACAGTACACGGCAGTGTGCTCCTGCAGCCGGCAGCTTTTGACTTTGCTTCCACGTCAGGCGGGCCCCACGCCGGCAGCTTTGGCCAGGGCACAGAGCGGCAGGCTTTTGCATTGCCGCACGTCACATGGCCTTCGGTGTTGTTTTAGGCGCATGTTGTTGCAGGTGATTTCTTTTCTCCAGATGGCGGAAGGCAGGGACGGCTTGCGGATCTACGGAATTTTCTGCGCACGGTTATTGCATGCATGTAAGTAGATTCAATCTCCTATTCTCTGAGTAATCTCAGTTTAATTAATAATATCATAGTTATCATTTAAATTAAACTCGTCAATAAATTTTAATCCGTTAAATTTTATCTCGGATTATTTAATTATCTTTTAATCTGTTTATATAAAAGGAAAATTTATTAGTTACAAGTAATATATTTATTCTAGATTTCCTCGAAGTATTTTAGGGATTAATTTATGGATGATCCATGTGTTTATTTAGTTGATTAGTATTTTATTTTTAGACCATTGTTTGAACAATAATTAATATATTAGGCATTTTGCTTATGTCATAAAATATTGCTAGTGCCAATTTTATTTACTGCAGTATTTTTATTTAGTCTATCTTTAATATCTTTTAGATTAAGATAATGATCATTTTTAGGCTAAACAATTTTAATTCCAGTAATTTGCTTTGCCAATATTATTTGTCTGGGTCAGCTCGTTTGGGTGTTGGGTATGCAACATAGTTTAGCAAGAAATTTTTAGACACCCATTCACCCCCCCTCTGGTCGCTACTTTGGGTCCTACAAGTGGTATCAGAGCAAGGTTAGGGTTTTCTAATATCTTAACCGATTCTAAACCTAGGTAGTGACCATGACGTCTTCTGGTAAAATCCTGTCCCTAGAAGCTTTTGGCTACACTTATTGGAAGACTCGCATGCGAGCATACCTTATGAGCCAAAGCTCGGACATATGGGAGATTTGTGTTCATCTTAATTTCACCATAACGACTATTGCTGCTGATACTGCTACTGATGTAATTACCCAGCATCAAAATAATAGTAAGGCGGTGAATATTTTATTTTCTGGTCTAGGTCCTAGTGAATTTGAGCGTGTTAGCCATCTCACCACTGCTCGTGAGATCTGGGCTACCCTCCAGGCACACCATGAGGGGACAGCTCAGGTCAAGGCTAGACTATATCAGACCTACCGGCGTGAGTATGAAAATTTCTCACAGAAGCCGGGTGAGACTGTTGAGGCTTTGTTTGGTCGTTTTCAATCGATCATTAACAAGATTCGTGTTAACAAGGCCGAGAGTGATCAGCTGGTCTCAGATCATGAATAGGCGCTTAAGGTACTCCATACCTTGGACCCTAAGATCTGGGAGATCAAGGTCTCTTCTATTGTTGAGAGCACATCTTATGATACCTTTACCATCACAGAGCTTTTTAGTAAGCTCAAGACCTCAGAGGTCAATATTCAGTTGAGATCAAATCTCACTGATTCTGGATCAAAGACTCTGGCGCTTGCGACACCATCTGTTGATCCTAATGCCATGAGTTGTACTGCTTTTTCCTTGATGTCTATCTCCGAGGAACAACTTGATACTCTAGGAGATGATGATTTGTGCCTGTTTAACAACCGGGTGCGACGTGTCTATGATAAGTGAATGTTTAAGAGACACGACACAAAATCCGGATGCTTTGAGTGTGGTGACCCAGGTCATTTCATCGCCGACTGCCCCAAGCAGAAGAATTACAAGAAGGGCACCGGCGGCAACTCTTACAACTCTGGCAAGTATGACAACTCCACAAAGGGCAAGCCCAAGACAAGATTTTTTCGAAAGGCTCTAAAGGATTACAGGCGTGAGAACAAGAAGCGAGACAAAACCTTCTTCGCCGAGATGGAGAAAAGATACTCCAGGAGATCCTCGTCTTCAAGTTCAAGTGATGAAGAGATCATGATTAGAAAGGGGAAGGACAGGGACAATCTGGCAGGCCTCTGTTCCATGGGCTTCGGGGACAAGCTGAAGAGTCGCTCACGTCACAGCCGAAGACCCCACAAAAGCTTCTGCTCAATGGCTCTTGGGGAGAAGAAAGAGAAGGACTCCTCCGACGACTCCGACGACGACGACGATGAGAAGGCATCTTCCTATGAACAAGAAGTTGTTAATTTACTAGAACAGAATAGTCAGGAGTTGAAGTATCGGGATAAACTTCTTAGAGGGGCTAAGAAGAGGATAGATGAGTTTGAGAGTGAGCTTGCCACAACAAATGGCAAGATTGAGAGTCTGTCTTCTTCCCCTTGCTTGGGTGATAGTGGTGAGTGCCCTAATTGTGAGGTGCTGTTGTGTGACCTGACGACTCTTAAGTCCAGGTACACAGAGAGAGTAGATGAGAGAGACGCATTGGCTACTGAGCTTGAGAGCGCTCAGCAGGAGCTAAAAGATGCTCATGCCACTATCGTCGCATCTTGTGTAGACTGCCCATTCCATTTAGCTAGTATAGCTGAGCTGAGAGCCAAGAGTGATGAGCAGTTGAGCGAGTTAGCTGGAGTGAGAGCTGAGTTGGAGTAGACTAAGCTAGAGCTTGAGACCTTGTCAGTTCCACCCACTGTTTGTGAGAACTGTTTGTCCATTAGAATGGAGTTGATCAAGCTAAAAGCTGAGAAGTCTGTCGAAGTTGATAAAGAGTGTGAGATCTGTTTGTCTCAGGTGGAGGTGTTAGCTTCTTTGAGAGAGGAGCTAGCTAATGTTCAGAACGAGAACATCTACCTCCGTTCTATCCTGAGTTGGATCAGTGCCAAAGAGCCACAGCTCAGCATGATGATCCAGCAGTTCAAGAGACATGATAGGTTTGGGGTAGGTTACACCTATACCAAGGCTGATTTTGAGAGCGCCATTAGTCGTGCAGTGGAGTGGAGTAAGATGACTCCCGAATAGAGATATCCCAAGACTCACTCCACTGAGTCTTTTAAGGATAGTCAGCCCAAGGATGGAGTGATCCAAGAGCAACCTAAAGCTCCACCTAAGAAGCAGATCTGGGTTCCTAAGCCTAAAACTCTTCACACTTATCTTGATTCTTCACTTGGACCTTCTCACACCAAGGATGCTACACCCAACACCACTAAGCCTAAGAATCCTAAGCCTCAACAACATCCCAAGAAGCCTATGTATCATTGTGAGTTTTGTCATAGAGACGGGCATCTTGAGGAGTTTTGCTTCAGGAGGAAGCGGATTGAGCGAGCAGAGAGAGCTCGAGGTGGGCAGGAGCAGTTCTACTAGCAGGGTGGTAGACAGAGAGTTCCTCGACGTAGAGAGAGGCTAGAGGCCAGGCCACGTCGTGTAGGTGGTGGTAGAGGAGACGGTTTTCATGACCGTGCTTCGGAGGGTGGTTTCCATTCCGACAGAGTTCCACATCATTATGGATACGGTTTTGGACATCGTGACCGTGATTTTAGGAAGAACAGAGGACCGCGCTTTGATTCGCGTGTCGGTCCCGACTCATATGATTCCTTTTGCTTCCCTACATTTGAGCAAATGGCTCGACACTGGTTTAACACCTTTGCCAAACCTGGCGTTGGACCGTTTGTTCTTACTCATGATTATTGATCTTGATTTAGGAGTTGTGTATCCTTTTTAGGATATTTTGAGTCAGCTTTTCATTGGTATCAGTTTTACTTTCTTCCTTATTTTTTATTATTTGAGTCTTTTTGTGAGTGTTCATATCATGCATAATCATTAGTCACATTTTGAGCTTGCTTCTGTTATATGATTAATCTGTTTTACTTTCTCTAGCTAGTATATGTTTTTGATTACTTGTCGATGATCATGTTTTGTTTCAGTTCACATGATGTATCTGATATTTGTCATATGCATGACTTTTATGCTTTAAAATTGAAAAATGATCACCATTGCTTCTGGTAACTAGCATGTGTAGGTTGAATGCTTTCGCTATCTTTTACATGCCTGGTAGCTAGATCCTTACCTAGATGCAGATATGCAACTTGGACATCTATATGCTTTAAATATGAAAAATGTGCTTTAAAAATGATAAAAATTCAGAAAAATGAAAAATTTATGCATTTTTATGATTATTAGAAAAGATCCAGGTGGGTTTGCTTTGTCGCATTGCATTGTTCTGAACTGCTTATCATAGCACTTTGGTATGAACTAGGACGGTGTAATGTATGCCAAGACCAATGTCTTAAGCTTCTGATGGTCCAGTTCTGGCCTAGGCTTGACTTGGTCGGTTAGCATAAGGTTTGACATGCAAATAGCCCCTGGCATAAATGAAAAATAAAAAGGAAAAAGAAAAAATCTGAAAAATAAAAAGGAAAAAGAAAAAAATCTGAAAAATTTAAAAAGATGACAAGTTTGCTGAAGCACTTTGCTATGGACAATGCTTATGTTGGTAGATATCAGTTAGCTCTTGCATATCATGTTTTACCTTGCTTGTCAACTAGAAAATGTGGTAATGCTTTTGTTTGCAAAAATCGAAAAATACGTGCTAATGACTCTTTTTAGATATCATTGGTTGCACTGATCGTGTCATGCATCTTAGACAATATATCTTTTGCTATACCAGTTAGATGTTGTAATTGCAGTTAATCATATCTAAGAAGCATGCTTTTCACACTCCATCTGCACCCCATCTGCATTTATGGCATATTTTGAGGGGGTGATGCATTTCAAGGGGAGTTTTGTGTCTCTGTCTCTTTAGAGTGCATTTAGTCTCACTTGATGAGTTCAATTGTCAACAAGGGGGAGAAATTTTGGAGTTTAGAGAACACTTTTAGCTTTCTCTGGGATTTATTTCAGGGGGAGTTCCTTGTTGGTAATTCTGAGATTTGCACTTGTTTTTGAGTCTTTATTTTTGGTTAACCATAATGACCCATTTTTCTTGCTTCTGTTTGGCTTTTGGTCATTAGGGTTAAACTTTTATTTTCTTTCTTCAATTTTCTTTTGTCTTTGTTTTTCTGTTTCCACATGTTTTGCAGCTTCTGGAGATGAGCTGAAAAGCGTGTTGACAATGCACTCATAAAGGGGGAGATTGAGAAACCATGTTGAAGAATATGGTTTTGATATTCCAGATGTGATGAGTGATTGTCAACGGAATTCAAAGGAAGGGAGAGATGAAGACCTGTCGAGTCTGAGGTGCATGTGACTCAGGTACACGGGCAGTGAGCGACGCCCGGGCAGAGGAGCCGCGGAGTCAGGCTGGCCCAATCCGGGTACATGGCTAGGAGCAGCAGATGATCCACTAGTCTATTGACTGGGTTTGACTCAGGTACACGGATGGCGAGCGATTGCCAGGCTGAGGAAGGTGCGGGGTCGGGTCGGTCCAATCCGGGTACCCGGTGCGAAGACGGTGGACGCTTTGTCAGTTTCGGCGCAAAACTGACAATCTATGATTAATTCGTTTTTAGGATATTAATATTTAGTTTTTAAGTTTAGAATATTTTTATTTGAGTCAGGTGATTTTTCTAAGAATATTTTAGTAATTTTCGGAATTTATTTTAGAGTCAGTTTAATTTACCCTAGGGGTAAATTAGTCTTTTCATGTATTAGGATTCGCCTATAAATAGGCCCATATCCCCTTGGGGATAGATGACTGTTTCCTTCCAAATCAATCTGCAGTCCATTTTCGTTTTCCACCGAAAATACTTCGATCTACAAATTACATCGAGATTTGTTCATCTCTGGGAATGTTTTCCGGCGGAAAACTTTTCTAGCGTTTCTTTCCTATTCGTGTTTGGCTGCAGGGGTCGGCGTGGCTTACGACGATTACGCATGAGAGCTTTTGGGGATCACGGCGAAAGTTTTCCACGATGGAAACTCAGTTTTACAGCTTTGCAGTGACCGTCGTTGGCATTTTCTTCTCGTCACGGGCGCGAGCCCCCATGGCACAGTACACGGCAGTGTGCTCCTGTAGCCGGCAGCTTTTGACTTTGCATCCACGTCAGGCGGGCCCCACGCTAGCAGCTTTGGCCAGGGCAGAGAGCGGCAGGCTTTTGCATTGCCGCACGTCACATGGCCTTCGGTGCTGTTTTAGGCGCACGTTGTTGTAGGTGATTTCTTTTCTCCAGACGGTGGAAGGCAGGGACGGCTTGCGGATCTACGGAATTTTCTGCGCACGGTTATTGCATGCAGGTAAGTAGATTCAATCTCCTATTCTCTGAGTAATCTCAGTTTAATTAATAATCTCATAGTTATCATTTAAATTAAACTCGTCAATAAATTTTAATCTGTTAAATTTTATCTCGGATTATTTAATTATCTTTTAATTTGTTTATATAAAAGAAAATTTTATTAGTTACAAGTAATATATTTATTCTAGATTTCCTCAAAGTATTTTAGGGATTAATTTATGGATGATCCATGTGTTTATTTAGTTGATTAGTATTTTATTTTTATACCGTTGTTTGAACAATAATTAATATATTAGGCATTTTGCTTACATCAGAAAATATTGCTAGTGCCAATTTTATTTACTGCAGTATTTTTATTTAGTCTATCTTTAATATCTTTTAGATTAAGATACCGATCATTTTTAGGCTAAACAATTTTAATTCCAGTAATTTGCTTTGCCAATATTATTTGTCTGGGTCAACTCGTTTGGGTGTTGGGTCTGAAACATAGTTTAGCAAGAAATTTTTAGGCGCCCCTTCACCCCCCTCCGGTCGCTACTTTCGGTCCTACAACCCTGCAACTAATAAGGAGCCAAAGAATAACAATAGCGTTAGTAGCAGAGCCAATCGGCTGCCAAGCCGATGACTATGGCGAGGATAAAATAATCGTGAACGAATATGTCGATCGGCCATAAGGCCGATGACTACTATAGGGCAATCAGGCTGAACATGCCATCAGTCGATAGGATGATATAATCGTAGGTGGGGGCCGATGGATATCTCCCGAGCACGCATGAAATAGAACATGGAATTAAGGATAACCTATCGGCTTCTACTTCGACAGAAATAAATAAAACGCGCCAGATAACATAACAGTATCATTAAAATCATCATAATAACAAGATTGGACCTAACCATGACAATAGCTAGTCACAATGAACTTAATAATACTTCAAAGTATCGGGCATGCTTTATTTAAATGAACGGTATACATAATGAAGCAGATATAATAGAAAGAGATATCAGACCTAACCAGTGAAGCCTCAGACTATGATACCTAAATCACATCAATCTAAGAGATCAATATGATGCAGCCTTAGACCTAGCCGATACACCGGGATAAATTGGTGACCGTACCAACTTAGTCGATGTCTTCAAGAGATCGATACGATGTTGCCTTAAGGAACACTGACCAACTTGATACGATCATCGGGGTGGTGGGACTCACCTATTTGTTGGAGATCAAAACGATGTAGCCTAGCTCTGAGTGCCAAATCCCATCGGGGTTAACATTGGGAAGCCAAGGGTGGTGATGCGCCGAAGAGTAGTTGTTTGTAGGGTCGTGTTCTCTTTTTCCAAACTAATTAAATACACATTTATAGTCTAGAGACTTGTCGTCCTAGTAATCTACATTATAACCAATTCTAGATCAGCCTCATCTTCTCTCTCGTTCATCGGCTCCTGCATGTCCAGTCATAGTGTAACAACATGGACGTGCTTCTTTGACCATCTTTGATCGGATCCCTTCGAATTCTGTTGACCGTGTGACACCTTTAGTGGGCTCGGGCTTTACCCAATCTTGGCATCAACGGAAGGTTAGAAACAAGATGCACGAAAAAGCAAGATAACTACATAGTTTTACTTCAGTGCTGATTTTTTCTGATTCTTTGATCTTTTGTGCGCGTGTCCCACAAATCCTTTGTACCGTTTCTCTTTCTTTCTTAGACTAGACCTTAAGGATAAGTCTTGGCCAAAAATTTGACAAGTGATTGGGACTTTGATTTAGCTTCACTAAATCTGTTATTAAATTTTGTTAAATCCTTGCTACAAAATATTGCCTTCTGAGATCTACAAACTTCTTATCAGAACTGATTGGATCCTCGCAATTGCACCTCACAGTCATCGGACATCCCACCTCTCGAGTTGTATAGCCTACTTCAATTGGTAAGAGCTTCATAAGGGCTCGGTAAGACGTGAAGAGTGAGTGAGAGAGTTAGTGATCCACTAGTACATCAAGTGGTAGTCGATAGGGATCATACCTTTGTATTATTCTCTATTCGTTACTAACAATGTAAGGAGAAATCAGTGACTTTAAGGATTGTGTGTCAAAAGAGGAGTTCCACTGACTTGAAGAAAGGTTGGACACCCTTGTTGGGAGTATCACCACACTTATCACCAGCGTGAAGCAGTTGACCAAGGAATGGCAACCGCCTGATCCAGCGTCGGAGAGTGAAGATGACACAGAGAATACTGACCACAGCGATATCCGCACTGTAGTATAAGATGAACGTCTACGCCAACGACTTCAATGCAATCAGCGAGGCATAAGATGTAATGATCACCATGGGAACTAGCCACATGAACGAGGTAACCTTGATCCTTCTGCCATAGTCAAATTTACTATACCTTCCTTTGCTGGTAAGTATGACCTTGAACTGTATCTAGATTAGGATATGGCTGTTGAACAAAAATTTAGTTCCCATCTTGTTCCGGAATAGCATCGAGTTATACAAACCACATGTGAATTCAAGGATTTTGCTATCATCTAGTAGAACGAATTGGTAAAACCTAGGTTAGAACCTGACACATGGGATCGGTTGAAAAGAGCCATGCATGATAGGTTTGTTCCTCCATATTACAAGTGAGATTTGAGGAAAAAATTACAACACTTAGTCCAGGTAATAGGTCTGTAGAGGAGTACAAAAAGGAGCTGCAAATAGGAATGTTGTGTTGTGAGGTAGAAGAAGATGAGTAGGATAAAATGTCATGATTTTATGGGGGTTACGACGAGAAATTCAAGACATAGTTGATTATAAAGAATATAATTCCATTACTAGATTGTTTCATCTTGCTATGCTAGCTGAGAAAGAACTGTAGGGAAGACAACAAGTGGCCAAGAACAATTTCAAGGGTATGATTACATCGAGGCCTTCCCTGGAATACACCAAGACTTCATCGGCCACTTCCAATCGTCCTGCTACTCCATCAACCGAATGGGTGCGATCCGTAGTGCCGACCTCGACGAAACAAGTTTCTAATGTGCATAAATCAGCCCAAGCACTTACTCCTACATAGAGCTCATCATCGGTTGTTTCCATGGGATGTGATAGCGCACGGGGGTGCTCGATCTTTCGTCAGAGGGATAAACACGATTTGTGGAGATCTCGACGTTGGCGATCAGGCTTCTGATCAGAACTGATCCAAAACTAGCAATCGCAAAACCACAGCTCCGTTAGTTACCAAACACATGTGAATGCGATTAACCTCGCCAAGAAGGCTTATCCCTATCTGCAAATCAAGAACACAAGAAAGAACACGGAAACACAATTTGAAATTGCAGATAATAGTGAAAGATTCAAAGTTGGGGTTTCACAAACCGATTCATGGCGAAACTACGATAGCAGATTAATCTAAGCGAAACCCAAACCCTAGCAATGGCACATACCGCCTATTTATATGGATTACAAGATTTGGGATGCATGGGCCTAACCTAGGGATTTGGGCCATGCCCTAAAATTCTTAAACATAAACAGGCACAAAAAAGTGACTCTAACCCTACATAGTTCTTGATACGGCTCTCTACTAGAATCAGTGCCTTCCGATTGGTGGCTCCTCAGATGGTACTTGTTCGATAGAGGACAACCATCGACCGGGTGGAGTCATCAGTCGATGGCTGATGATTGGAGTCGGCCGACTGATAGGTGGTCCAAGGCTAAGGGCAATGGATATTCGATGGTTGAAGTCGGGCGAGCAGTGGTTGGACCGGCGACCAGTGGAGATGATCGGCCGATTGGAAGTCGGATGGAAAGTACCGAAGTGGCCGATTGGGGTTCGGCGGCCGATGACCAGTGGTTGAATCAGCTGACTGGTGGAGTTGATCGACTGACTGGTCCCGAAGTGTTGCTCCCATGTTCCTAAAGATCAAAGTATTTCCCATGAGTAGCATCCCATCCTTGAGCATATTAGTATGGGTAGGAAGGAATGGATGCACCAGATAATGTAATTTCCGAGCACGTGAATGAGAAATCGGTCATAGAATGATATAGTGAGGTGTGTCTTCGGCATTGTGGGAGATGTCCTCATCAAGACAAACAAGGGACATTCAGTCCTGCAAAGATAAGGAAACAGGGCATGTGCAACGAGATTGCCCTAACAAGCAGGTGCTGATTCCTCAGGAAAGTGGTGAGTACACGCGCTAGTGAAAATGAAGATGAACTTGTACTTTCCACTAACCATGCAGACTATGGAGAATAAGGTGACTCACCTAACAAGCAAGAAAGGGAGTGAATCAACACTGCCAATACTAGCCGATACTTAAGCATTGTAGTACAACAAGTACTGAGTGTGTAAGTGAACACGTCAGAACAACATCAATGCCTGTTGGCGTAAAAGATTACGCTAACAGGTTTCTGTAGAAAAGAAACTAACAAACGAAGTGTTTGCGAAGCAAACTGTTCTAAGTCTCCGAAAGGATAATAACTTAGAATAGTTCGAAAGTGTGTATTGATTCACTTGTAATCGGTCCCCATTACAGGGTGAAATGAGGGGTATTTATAGGCCTAAACATTAAGGAAAAGACCTATTTATCCCTCTATTACAACCGACATTAAGGAAACTATTTGGTTTCCTTAATAGGGCTAAAATGGTAAAAGACTAATCTAATAGGATAGAAGATAAGTCTTCCATCTTAGCTGGCAGAAAAGATCTTGAAGGGCTTTGGTTCGAAGACATACTTCGAATTGAAGCCTACCTTCGGGCTTTGAACTAGGTTCCAAGCCACCTTCGAAGATGACCTTCGGACTATCTTCGAACTGGTTGACTGTCTTCATGCTGCTTTGGCAATAACCCCGAAGATGAGATATTTTCCCCCAACAGTAGCCCCTCGAATACGCTTCTCCGTTCGACCTGTAACGTTAGGAGAGCAGTATACGGAAAGAAAAGATAACCAATCATAGGGGTTATTGATTTTTGTTTTATCTCCGAAATACATGAAGATATGAACTTCGAACCAGTCATAAGGTAATTATTTTTCGAACTATCTTAGAACTGACTCAGGAAGTTCGAAAGTCTTTTTAGACTTAGAAAATATAGCCGTTAGTTTCTGTTTCTAACGGAGTTATACGAAGCGTTATTTTCGGAGGAAAATAACAGGCGGGAATGCGAAAAGGCAGAGCCCAAACGGTAACAAACGGAAAGTTTAGGCTATAAATAAAGAACCTCAAAACTTTACCGATTACCTTTTCACTGTTTGCTCTCAGTCAAAAACCTTTTGAGCCCTTTGAGTTCTTGAGCCCTAGCTTTCGAATTCTAGAGTCCTAGTCCCCACTTTCTCAGATCGATCCAGTCATTGCGATGGCGAAGACCAAAGGCTCTGCACCTCCTTCGACCTTGGCTCGTCAACAAGCGGCTGCCGGCAGCGGCAACAATGACGGCGACGCCTTCGATCCAGGCGACAACTTCCATGGCGGCAAAGGGAAAAAATCCCCAAATCGCCGATGATCAAGGTCTGTGCCCTCCATCGACCAAATATCTAGACCAATCCTTTGAATTAGGATCTTCAACCTGCAAAAGAGAGTCCCTGGCAATGGCAGTAGGAGGAAATATAGGTGCGGGAGTTATGATTCGAAAACCAGGGAAAGAAGCAATCCCATCACCAAGACCCGGAGAAGTCGTAGTGTTCGAAGCTTTTTTCGAAGCAGGCTTGGGCCTCCCTGCTGTAGATTTCTTGGCTGAAGTCCTCGACTTGTTTCATGTAACCCTCCCCCAGCTGTCTCCGAATGCAGTAGCTAGATTAGCTATCTTCGAGTGGGCTCTGAGAGCCGAAGGTTGTGAGGGGAGGGCTGAAATCTTCGCAGCATTGCACAGAGCAACTTGTCAGCCGAAGACTTTCATAGGCTCCGGAGGTGAAAAAGTAGTGGTTGCCTTCGGAAGCATCAATTTTAGGCTTCGAGATGAATACGCTCTGCGATTCCCTGCTAAGGCCATCAATGCTAGATGGTATACTGATTGGGTGCTGAAATGGTTCTATGCCGAAGTCGGGGCAAGCAATCCTCTGGCCGGACCTCTTAAAGAAATCCAGTTTCGAAAAGAAGCTTTGGTGCATCCTGACGAAGGCCAATTCGAAGCTCGTCTGAACTTGCTTGAAAAAGTTAGCCGAAGACTCAGTATGCGGGACTTGGCCGAAGAGTTCATCGGTCTTCAAATTCCTCCGTTGATGGCTGACTGGCCTATTATCTTCGAAGATGATTCCGAAGGTGGTCTTCGCAGAATTAACTTGACTTCAAGTCCTACAGGTAACTTCGAAAACAACATGCATTAAACATATTTACTTCGAAGAAAAACTGACTTGAATTATTTATTTTGTAGAATCTTCAGCCCCTGTTACTTCAGAACAGATTATAAGGGCTTCGGAAAAAATCTTGGGTGCTCCAACTCCGACCGAAAAAGAGTGGCGAATTAAACTGGTTGGGAGTTGGGAAAGATTTAACAGAGTATGGGGAATGCTGAAACTCACTCCTCCCCCTCTGATGGATTGGGCACCTTTGGAGAAAGGGCCTCAAAAAAGGAAAGCCGAAGCTGGAACTTCAAGTTCAGTAAAAACTCCGGTGAAGAGGGTGGCTCGGAAGCCGAAGAACCTCGCACCTTTAGACCCTATACCTTCGAGCTCCAGAGCTTCGGCTTCCGATTCCCAAGAAGAAATGGAAAGGTTACTTGTGCGCCTAATGGAAGAGAATGAAACTCAAAGGGCTGCACAAACCGAAGTACCTGCGAACGTACCGGAGTCCGGAGAAAATGTTGATCAACCAAGGACTTCGGTAGTTCAAAAAGATGCAGCTCAGGACGAAGTTCCTGTGAATGAAAGTGGGGTCGAAGTCACTATGGCTTCGATTCTCGAAGAAGCAGCGAGGACTACCCAGGACGATGCTCCTGTAGTCCATGATTCAACGGCTGATTCAGATGAAGAATTAGCTTTCGATCCACCAATCAGTCCGACAACGACTCCTCCACGGATTACCGAAGGTGGACTTCGAAGAACTTCTGTATTTATTTGAATTTTTATACTATGTATAATACTTTTGATTACTTTGCAGAACCCACTCCTATGGAAGAAGTCCGTCAGGAGGAAATAATTCCTGAACCTTCGACGACTTCGGAGCCAGCCCCAAGAGTTACTCAAAAGGGGCCTGGAAGAGGCAAAAGACAAATAGAGCCCCTGCCTGCTATAAGCTCCGAATCAACTCCGTCTGATTCAACAGACGAGAGCCAATCTTCCAGGGAGGCTCAAACTCCAGTGGCTCCGAAGGCCGCAGGCCAAAGCTCCGGTCCTTCATTGAACGAAGATGACCAAGAGGCAATAAGCATGCTCCCCTTGCTGGCTCCTTTCTTAGGGCAAACAACTGGTCTTCGGACTTTGCTCGAACCTTTGGATCGAGCTAGTCGTGAGATAGGGGAGACCGAATTAGTGGCCATCCTGCGCAAGGCTGACAGGACGGAGCTTAATGCCATTATTGAACGTACAGCTTATCAGGTATGAAACAACTGCAAATTATTATAGAATTTATCTTCGAATGAATATTTACTTTGATTTTTACTTCGGCAGCAAACTGTCTTGGCCCGAGCTGCAAGTCTATGTAATGACGAAGAAATCGCTCGGCTTCGGGAAGAAAATAGCACTCTTCGAAGGAATTTTAACATCTCTGAAAGTCGAGTGACTCAAATGGACAATATAATATTAACAGAGCGAAGGGCCAGGCAAAGCTTGGAAGCTGTAAAGAAGGAGCTCGAAGCGGAAAGGATTGTGCTTCGAGCAGAAGTTGACAAACTACGGGCGGAGCATGCTACTGCAGGGTCTAGGCTCGTCCAGCTTGAAGAGGAAGCTAGCCAATTGTTGACACAGAAAAACACTTTGACCACTGAGAATGCTAGGCTTTCTGGGGTTTTGGACGAAGTTACTTCGGCGAAGGATGCGCTGAACGAAGATAAGTTGAAGTCTGAGAAGGTGGCTGCGGAGATTATGAATCAGTTGTTAGAAGTCCTGGAGTACTTCGGTACTACCGGAATTCTTCCTTCTGATGATAACATCAGCCTTCTGCGCCGGTTGAAAAGGATCCAAGGGGTGGCGAAGCAGATGAAGACAGCGGGCATTAGATACGGAGAACTCTCCGGACATGTGTCTGCTGTTGGTCTACTTCGCTATTACGAGGATTTGGGCCGATCAATAACTCCGGACGCAGGAAGAGGTCCAATCACCTTCGACGACGACCGACTTCTCAAACCTTCCGAAGGTGTAGCTGCTGCTTGGCGAGCCTTCCAAACTTCGTGGAGAGCCGAAGGTCGATCTGCGATCAAGGCTTGGATTGATGAAGGCCAACGCCAGAAGAATGTTCGGAGCCAAGCTTCGAGCAGCCAACCTCCTTCAAACCCACAGGTTTAGGAATGTTTTAGGATTTTTAACCATGTAAAGCTTTGTGCTTGTAAACATTTATCAATGAAAATCTTGTTTGTCATATTTTTAGGCTTTGCCTCTTATGGAAGATATCGAAGTGTTAGAGCTTAACAGCGAACTTCGCTCACTGTGGAACACCTTCGAACTTCTAAAGAGTTATAAACGTCCTCGATTCCTTATCCCTCGAGATGACTCCGGCGTTATTGCGCCCGAAGTAATCAAAGACATATTGTCTTATATTAAAGAGGAAGATAAAGAGATCGACGCAAACACCTCGTCTTCTGAAGACACTAATTGGTCCGAAGACGAAGGTGAAGCCCAAAATAAAAGATCTGAAGATCTTAGAAGCTGGGAGAGAAGCCCCGAGCGGCTTCGAACTTGGGCCGAGCTTCAACAAGAACAGAAGGATTTTAGAGCTTCGAAGGGGAGGAAGAGAGTTAAACGTAAAGTTCTTAGAACTTCCGATGTTGGAACTAGTCGTTCCACCCCTAGCTCTCGGGACCGAAGAGGTCTCCGATTCCTTCTTGGTATAGATACCAATTTTTCATGATGTAATCTGTAAACACATTTGTTTCAATAATGAATGCCGATTTAAAATTGTCTCCATATTACTAGCCCCTCTTTGGGTATAAACAACTTCGAACTGTATTCAAAGATGGTTATGCGCAAAGAAAAAACTTCGGAGTACAATTTTTCTTGGGGGTTCGGAGCCCCTCTGTCATTTTTAAAGATCTTTTGAAATCTTATGAAATGTCTTCGACCTTTATAGTCAGAAGAATGGTAACTTAGTACCTTTGTTTGCTTTGCGAAAGAAATCAATTAAGATAACTTCGATGACACTTTAGTGTCTTAAAAAATTTGTCACTTTGGACTTATAAGAACAGACATTCGAAGCTTATGGCTTAAATGCTGTTTTGCTTTAGCCACCTTCGGCTGTTTTTTGCAGAAATCTACCAGCCGGAGCTTGGATTTCGCAGAAATTGTAGCCATTTTTGCAGAAGTCTACCAGCCGGAGCTTGGACTTCGCAGAAATTGTAGCCACCTTCGGCTATTTTTGCAGAAGTCCGCCAGCCGGAGCTTGGACTTCGCAGAATTTGGCCACTATGGGCTCTTTTTTGCAGAAGTCTACCAGCCGGAGCTTGGACTTCGCAGAATTTGGCCACTATGGGCTCTTTTTTGCAGAAGTCTACCAGCCGGAGCTTGGACTTCGCAGAATTTGGCCACTATGGGCTCTTTTTTGCAGAAGTCTACCAGCCGGAGCTTGGACTTCGCAGAATTTGGCCACCTTCGGCTCTTTTTACGGAAGTCTGACAAGCTGCAGCTTGGACTCCGCAGATTTTGGCCACCTTCGGCTCTTTTTACGGAAGTCTACCAGCCGAAGCTTGGACTCCGTAGAATGTGGTATTGGCTCTTTTACGGATGCCTACAAGGTATTAGCTTGGGCTCCGGATGGATTTCAGCCACCACACCGGAGGCTTCGACTTTAAGGGTTCGAAGTCCGGAAATACAGCCCTGCTTAATACACTTCCCTCTCAACGACTTCCGTCCCAGCGCGTCCGCTCGGGAGACTAGGAGTGTCAAGGGGAAGGCAAGCCACAGAGTGTATGCTTTATTAATTTAGAGGTGATTACAAGCGAATTACAAGGAGCCCTTATGCGAAGTATCGCTTTAGGTGCTCCGCATGCCAAGTATGTGCTAACTCTTCACCTTCTAAATTAGCTAATTTAAATGAACCAGGGCGCCCCGAGCGGACGATTAGATATGGACCTTCCCATTTATTGCCTAGCTTCCCTGGTGCTATAATGCTTCGTAGAACAAGATGACCCGGCCTTAACTCGCTGAGCTTAACCTTCGGGTCATACCAAGTCTTCGTCTGCTGATGATACTTTGATAAATTGGCTACAGCTCGAAGTCTTGTCTCTTCTGACAAATCTAACGAAGCTTGTCTTTCCTCTTCGATGTCTGGTTCGGTGCTGCGAAATGATCCTCCTTTGAGCTCCGTTGGAGTCATAGCTTCATCTCCGAATAGCAGTCTGAACGGAGTAAAACCTGTGGACCTTGTTTGTGTAGTCCGAATGGACCACAGAATCTTCGGAAGCTCTTCGGTCCACAGTCCCTTTGATAGTCCTACTATTCTTCGATTTAGCCCTGATAAGATATTTCCATTGGCTCGCTCAACGGCTCCATTCGACTGAGGATGTCTCACTGCAGCAAAACATAGTTGAATGCCTAGGTCTTCGCAAAACTTCCTGAAGGGTTCTGCGTCGAACTGTGTTCCATTATCAACTGTGAGATATCTAGGCACTCCGAACCGGCAAATAATGTTTTTCCAGAAGAATTTCTGTACATTATTCGAAGTGATAGCTGTTAAGGGCTCTGCTTCGACCCACTTAGAAAAATATTCGATAGCTACCACTGCGAACTTCAGATTTCCCTTTGCTAACGGAAAGGGACCAATTAGATCCATACCCCATCTGGCCATAGGCCATACCGGAGCAATGACTTGAAGAGCTGTTGGTGGGCGATGACTCCGTCGACCCATCCACTGGCATCCTTGACAAGTGCGGACCAAGCTCTCCGCATCAGCTGTTATTGTGGGCCAATAAAGCCCCTGGCGAAGTGTTTTTCCTGCCAGAGCTCTAGGGGCTAAATGACTTCCACAAAGGCCTTCGTGAATTTCTCGAAGAATTTCTTGGCCTTCGGCTTGAGATATACATCGGAGTAGAGGGGAACATACTCCGGCCTTGTATAATATACCGTTGATTAGCTGATAATTTCTTGCTCTGAGCTTTAATCTTGACAATTGGGGCTCTTCGGGCAACTTTGTTCCTCCTTGCAAGAGTTCTACGATTGAATCTTTCCAATCTGCACTAGGAATGCAGAGAATCTCTGCAGAAGCAACTTGTGTAACCGAAGGTATATTGAGCTCCTCATAGAAAGCTTCGTCAGGCACATCCACAGCTCCGGCAGCAGCCTTCGCTAGAATGTCTGCTTGCACGTTTTCAGTTCTTGGTATACTCCGAATGGAAATACCCTTGAAATGTGCTTCGATCTTGCGAATTTCTTCCAAATACTTTGCAAGCTGTGGATGTCGGACTTGAAAACTTTTGTCTACGTGCCCTGCTACTATCTGAGAATCTGTTTTTATAATTATTCTTGTAGCCCCTAGAGCACGTGCTTTCCGGAGTCCCAATAATATTCCTTCGTACTCCGCTATATTATTGGTAGACTTAAAGTTGAGTCTTGCGGAGTACATTGCTCTTTGACCTGATGGTGAAATTAATACTGCCCCAACGCCTGCTCCGGATGCTTGGAAAGCCCCATCGGAGTAAATAGTCCAGACTCCGTCATCTGATTTCTCCGGAGTCAACTTCGCAGGTGGAGTCCACTCTGCTACGAAGTCTGCTAGGACTTGAGATTTAATAGCTGTCCTTGCCAGGAAAGATATGCCGAAGGGTGCTAGTTCTACTGCCCACTTTCCAATCCTTCCAGTGGAATCTTTGCTTCGGAGCATATCTCCTAAAGGATACGAAGTTGGTACAATTACATTGTGAGCTAAAAAATAATGTCTTAGCTTCCTCGAAGCCATTATCAGAGCATAAACGAACTTCTCAAGTTCGGAGTATCTTGTCTTCGCTCCTGACAATGCTTCGGATACAAAATAGACAGGATTTTGGACCAACTTCCCATTGATATCAGCTTCTCTGACAAGGACTGCGCTGACTGCTGAACCTGTGGCTGCAAGATACAGAAGTAGGGTTTCGTCCGCAATAGGCACCGTAAGTGTAGCAAGATTGCTGAGATAATCTTTAATATCTTCGAAGCTTTTCTGACACTCCGGTGTCCATGCAAAATCTTCGGACCCTTTCAAAGCTTTAAAGATTGGCAAGCTCCTCTCCGCAGACCTTGATAAAAACCTGCTAAGTGCGGCCAGACGTCCAGTCAGCTTTTGCACTTGCTTTAAATTCTCCGGAGGAGCCATCTTCTGCAGCGCAGTTATTTGAGTAGGGCTAGCTTCAATTCCCCTGCTTGAAACTAAGTACCCTAACAACTTTCCAGCCTTGGCTCCGAATATACATTTTTCGGGGTTAAGGCGGATCCCACATGCCCGAAGGCTATTGAATGTTTCTGCTAAGTCTAGGCTATGTTGGTGCTTTAAAGCACTCTTTATTACAATATCATCCATATAGGCCTCCACATTGCGACCTAGTTGATGACCTAGAGCCTTAGCAATTAATCTTGAAAAAGTAGCCCCGGCATTTCTTAGGCCGAAGGGCATTCTTACATAGCAGAAGACTCCCGAAGGAGTTACAAAGCTCGTCTTGATTTCATCTTCGCGCTTCAACCATATTTGATGATAGCCGGAATACGCGTCGAGAAAGCTTAGTAACTCCGAACCTGCAGTGGAGTCAACTAGTTGATCAATTCGGGGCATGGGGTAGGGGTCACGTGGGCACGCTTTATTCAAAGATGTGAAATCAATGCACATGCGCCACTTTCCGGAGGACTTCTTCCTGACGAAGACTGGGTTGGCTAACCACTCTGTATGGGCCACTTCTCTGATAATCCCAGCCTTCAACAGTTTCTCAACTTCGTCCTTAGCTAGAGCAGCTCTCTCTACGGACATCTTCCGGAGCCCTTGTCGAACAGGCCGGGCCTTCGGGTTTACAAGCAAGCTGTGCTCAATAATATCCCGATCGACTCCGGTGATATCTTCGTCAGACCAAGCGAAGACATCCAGATTTTCTTCTACGACCTTTTCCAAGGAAGTTGCAACTTCGGGAGGTAAATCTTTACCAAATTGAAAAGTGTATTCTTTACCATCTTTGACAATGACCTTCGTTGCAATCTCTCCTTCGGGACTTGGTCTTGGAAATGACTTCTTCGAAGCTTCGGAGGAGGCTGAAAAAATTTCTCCATTATCTTGGACATTGTTTACTTGCCTCGGATCAAGAGGAGGACCATGACCATATTCTGCTCTCCGGGCTATGGCTTGATCTCCGAAGATTGTCAGAACTCCTAACTGTGTGGGCATCTTCATGCACAAGTAGTTGTGATGCGCCACTGCTCCGAACTGATTCAACATGCCTCGGCCGAAGATAACATTATAAGCATACGGGGCATCTACCACATCAAAGATAACTTCCTCAGTTCGGGCTAGTAAACCTTCTCCGAAGGTTACTTCCAGGCCTATCTGGCCAAGTGCATCTAGCGGAGGTCCTGCAAAGCCTTGCAGAGGACGAGCCGCTGGGAGGAGATGCTTCCGGGAAATGCATAACTGATCGAAGGCTTGCACAAATATAATATCTGCCGAGCTACCTCCGTCAATTAGCACCCTTCGGACTTCTGTTCCTGCAATATCAGCAGTAATAACCAATGGATCTGCATGCGGGAACTTGATACCAGCTGCATCCTCCGCAGAGAAAGATATTGGAACATGAGACCACTCCGGCATTGCAGCTGCAGATGACGAAGTCCCAATGTGGCCTACTTCTCGAACGTACTCCCTTCGCTGTCTCTTGGACATGCTTCCGAGGGTACCTCCTCCGGAGATAGGGAGAACTACTCTCTTCCCTCTATCTTGCCCTTCTTCTTGCTTCGGAGGTGGCATAACATTGGCCACCGGAGGATGCCTTGCAGCATCAAAATTTTCTATCCGTGTCACAGCCTGGACCGGCTCCGAGCGCACTGCTGCTGCTGGACTTCGGTCGGTACTACCTCGACCCGAAGTTCTCTCCAAGTATTCTCCCCGAAGGGTAAGAATAGCCTTGCAGGTGTCAGTTGCATGGCTTCGATTCTCTCCATGAATACAGCAAAAAAGGGTCTGGCCTTTGCCGGCCGTTTTCCCTGGTGGCCTCCAACCGCTGGACTTGTTCCCCGCAGACTGTGGAGCTCTTGGTGCAAACTTCTGCGGGGGTGCAATGTTTAAGACTTCAGAGCGAGGGTGCTTTTGCCCTCTTCTTCTATCATGTTGCACTTCGGAGACTGGTTCTTGCGGCTGAGCCGAAGTCTTCACCTCTGCTTTAACTTCTGTCAACACTGTCGAAGTAGCAGTAGTCCTTCGAAGCCAACCTTCTTCCGACTTCGAGTACTCCTCGAAGTACGACATCAGCTGTGATACTGTGGTGATGCTCTTTCGATGCAGTTTATCTAAAAGGCCTTTATGACTGACGCCTTCCCGAGCCGCATCAACCACCGAAGATGTGGACAGCCCCCGAATTTGCGACTTCGTGTGAGCGAAGCGCTTGAAGTACTGCCTCAATGTTTCTCCGGGGAGCTGTTTCACTTGGAAAAGGCTTCCTGTCGACATGGGGGGCACGAAGGTGCCCTGAAAGTTACTTATAAACTTCTTCTTCAATTGTGACCATGAAGTGATTGATCCTGGCTTTAAAGACCAGAACCATCTCAACGCCACTCCTTGAAGGGCTAACGGGAAGCACTTCGCCATAGTTTCTCTGTCTCCGCCACTAGCCTCAATTGCTAGGGCATAAGAACGCGCAAACTCACTGGGATCTTCGTCTCCGGTATACTTGCAAAGCTTCGAAGCTTTGAACTTCGGATCGAAGCGAACCTTCTGAAGCTCGGGATGCAACGGAGATTCACTGTCGTAAGAGGCGTTCTCTGGGGCTTCGGGATAGTCAAGATCGTCGTCTTCGTGCACTTCGGGGATAGCTGGGGTGGCTTGAGGGCGAAGCCTGTTCGCAGCCTCCTGTCGCCACCTCGCTACCTCGGCTTGAAGATTGGCCATTTGAGTGGCCATGTCTCCAAGGCTATCTTCATCTCCTCCGGAAGGACCTTCCGGGTCTTGAGAACTGGTATGATCAGTTCGAATCGGAATGGAGGGTGGCAGAGTGGCTCCGGGCGGTCGGAGTGTAGAAGGGGTTGGTGGAGAGGTTTCGTATCCTCGAGGGATAGAAGCCCCTTGCGGAGTTTGAGGTGGAGGGATAGTCGAAGACCCTCCGACTTCGACTGTGTCGAAGGGTATCTCTCCGGAGATCCGAGAGGACCTCCGAGTGGGATTGCGAGGTGCGCTCCGCTTAGGAGGCATGATGCAAGAGGTTGGTAGAGAACGAAGTTTTTTGGACTAAGTTCCCCACGGACGGCGCCAACTGTTGGCGTAAAAGATTACGCTAACAGGTTTCTGTAGAAAAGAAACTAACAAACGAAGTGTTTGCGAAGCAAACTGTTCTAAGTCTCCGAAAGGATAATAACTTAGAATAGTTCGAAAGTGTGTATTGATTCACTTGTAATCGGTCCCCATTACAGGGTGAAATGAGGGGTATTTATAGGCCTAAACATTAAGGAAAAGACCTATTTATCCCTCTATTACAACCGACATTAAGGAAACTATTTGGTTTCCTTAATAGGGCTAAAATGGTAAAAGACTAATCTAATAGGATAGAAGATAAGTCTTCCATCTTAGCTGGCAGAAAAGATCTTGAAGGGCTTTGGTTCGAAGACATACTTCGAATTGAAGCCTACCTTCGGGCTTTCGAACTAGGTTCCAAGCCACCTTCGAAGATGACCTTCGGACTATCTTCGAACTGGTTGACTGTCTTCATGCTGCTTTGGCAATAACCCGAAGATGAGATATTTTCCCCCAACAATGCCACAACTTGTTCCAAACATGGTTCATTGTCAATGAATGAGCCTACTATTTCGTCATTGATAGCAGAAGTTGAAGCAATCTTGCTAGCTCAAATTTGGTTGAAAAGCTCAACATACCAACTCAACCCTATCCAGATCCATACTCCATTCAACGGTTCAATTTTTATGGTAATGTGAAGGTATGTAAAACTTCCCGAATATAATTTTCAATAGGGAATTACCATGATGGTGCAAGCTTCGACGTTGTACCTATGCAAGCATGTTCGTTACTTTTGGGTAGGCCTTGGAAGTTTGATAAGGATTCTTTGCACCATGGGAGGACTAACATCTACTGAGAAACCAAGTGAAGTGTCACTGTGGTTTTATCTTAGTGATGAGTGATTGACAAGTTTGCCTAATTCAAGGTTTGGGCGTGTGTTTGTCTACTTGAGTTCACCGAAGGGATCGGTGTGTGTTGAGATATATGTTGTGCATGGAGATTCGTGTTTTGCTTGTCTCATTGTGTGCAGGGTTGAGATATGAGTCAACTGTCAATGGTAGGTGATCAGGGTTAAGCAGGGAGCTTGATGCTAGACGATTAAGGAGACTGGGTGAAGTTGAGGAAAATCTTAGGCGTACACGTGGAGATAGAGCAAGACATGGATAGACGGATGATCGAGACAACATGTTGACCAAGTCAGTGAAAGGGAGGCCAGTGCAAGTGACAAGGCAGCTCGAGGGATTGAGAGCAGGAGAGACTTGCTAGCGGTCGAGTTCGTGGATTGGTGACACGTGTCGACGATCTGGAGGGCTCTGTCGGTTTGGGATCAAAACTGTCAGATCGAGATCGAAGCGTCCTAAATAGAAGCCATAGTCGCTACGAAAGCTTCGAAGCGGTACATACTATCTTTAGATAGGATTTTACTTTTTTGGCCTTGTGGGTCTTCGAGTCTATAAAAAACCATAGGGGTATTTGTGTCTTTTCCTATTTTTGAATTGACTATAAAATACCACCTAGTCCTAGGGTTTCTACCAACTCATTCTAATAAAAAAATCTTGAGTTCACTTTTTGTCTTTCTTCCACCTACCGTGTGTTCCTGTTTGACTAGAAATTTTCTACCAGAAACTCAAGCAACAACCATCAGCGGATTTCTCCTTGTCGGCGAACTAACCAGATAGCACTTTCCCCTGGTTTACATTGATGGCAAACTTTTATCGGCAGTGTACTTCTCGTCAATATAAGTGTAGTTGTATATTTGGGCCAAAAATATACAAGTCCTGGTACAGGTCGAAGCCCTAAAGTGCCAGAGGCCCATATGCATGGGGCCTCGGGGACCTTTTAACGGCCTGCTTCGCCGAAGCTTCGGCCCGAGGAGCACCCTTCGGCGGGCCCGCCGAAGGCCCACTTCGGGTTTGCTCTAGATCAGGAGTCCAAAACAGATTTAGGTTGTTTTTCTCTCTAATCTTGATTAGGTCGAATCTTATCATATTAGAATTAGAGATAAGAAGACTAGCCCCTATAAATACAGGGGTGAGCCCGGTTCATAGGACCCCCGAACACAAATCAACTTCAAACCCTAGTTTGAACCGTACCTTTACTTTATTTACCTTTCCGTATACCTTCATGGGTTTGTGATGGAAGCCCTCCATCGGCCACACCTTAATAGTGGTAATCCTTGTTGGTTCGCTTGTGAATTATCCGTTAATCTACGTAACATATTGTTATCTCCTTGTTGGCTCACCTGTGAACCATCCATTAATCTACGTAATAGATTGCTACCTTCGTTTTGTATACTGCAACACTTAATAATTCGGTACTCGGGTCGAATTGGCACTTGATCTTTGTTTGCTGCCGGTTTCACGTTCGGAGATCCCTTCGCCAAAGGTTTTTAGAGCTAGGAAGATGGTTTCGGAGGCTGCCAGAGCACCCTTCGGTGGGTCCCTGCTTTGTCCTTCCGTGCCAGATTCATCATGCTGTTGTCGGTCTTGTCAAGTCCCGCACACTGGAGTTACTTTGCATCGGACTTCGTCGCACCCGTGCTCTGTCTTGGACTTCGTCGCGCCAGCGCTCTGCGTTGGATTTTATCGTGTTAATAGGCTTCGCACTGAACCCTGCCGTTCGGAGGTGATTTCGCGTCACGATCTGTTCGGAGCGTGTCTTCGGCCAGATCGATCCGAACGCTGAAGGCTATCTTTTGTGCACCCTTCGCACCAGACGCCGAAGGCCCCCTTCGGTGACCCTTCGCACGGTATACTCCGAACCAATCAGGCTCCGTTCGGCCGATTGGGTTATTTTTATCTATATATTTTGGCTAATTGGATTATTTCTGTGTGATCTGATTACCTGGCGACTCCACCCCCTGCCACTGTTAAGGATAGTCGGAACGCGACGTCAGTGTTGTGTTACGCTTAGACTCGTTTCTAAATATCCACACACTTTTGGATCGTCGAACTGACCCGAGTGTGAGGGCACATTTTCGTGTCAACAGAGGCCAATGCAAGTGACAATGGGGCTCGAGGGATCGAGAGCAGGAGAGACTTGCTAGCAATCTAGTTCGCAGATTGGTGACACGTGCCGGTGATCTGGAGAGATTTGTTGATTTCGGCTCAAAACCGTCAGATCGAGATCGAAGTGTCTTGAAGAGAAGCCGTAGTCGCTACGAAAGCTTCGAATTGGGACAAACTGTTTTTAGATAGGATTTTACTTTTTTAGCACTACGGGCCTTCAAGTCCATAAGAAAACCCTAGGTGTATGTGTGTCTTTTCTGTTTTTGAATTGCATATAAAATACAACCAACTCATTCTAATGAAATATTTGTTTATTTTTTGTGTTTCTTTCAGCTACCGCCGTGTTCCTGTTCTCCCAGAAATTTTCCGCAGGAAACTCAAGCAACAGCCGCCGGCCGATTTCTCTTTGTCGTCGGACTGACCAGATAGCGCTTCCCCTTGGTTTTTATTGCTGGCAAACTTGTATCGGCAGTGTACTTCTCATCAATAGCAGCATTTCGCACGAGCCGCCCAAGGCATCCAGACTCCCGCACCTGGTTTTTATCGAACGAGCACACCTGGTCACGCACCACCGCTCGCGGAAGATTTCTTCGCCAGGAACTGTGCGACGCCTGGACTACCGACACTGCTCTGGTTTTCTTCTTTCCTGAAAAATCAATCACCGGTTTTTGAGAGGAGTCACTGTGCACCGGTTTTTTTACGAGGTACTGTGCACTATGCAGTCGACACCGTTGCTCCCGGTTCTCTCCAGAACACTAGCGCTCTGCTCTGTCTGCTCGAGTTCAGCGCCGGAGAAGCACTCGCATTCTGGAGTTCTCCGCCCGGTACTGTCTATCTGCCCCAGGCCCTTCGTTTTTCATCACAGGTAAGTTGGTGAGTATTTTATCCCTTATATTTATTTTGATCCATTAAATGCTATAAACAGTAAGTGTTCATGTGAGTTAATTTCACCTGATTTTTATTGTTAAATATTCTGGGAATTTTGGATGAATTTTGTGTTTAGTAAAAATGCTTCAATATATGTCGTTTGATTCGTGAGTTCTTTTAATATGCCTTATGTGTTTTGTACGGGTGTCATTTCAAGCAGGACATCAGTTATTGGTTTTAAAGGCTAGATTATTTTCAATGCTCTTAATCTCTTAAGACTATCACATCACATCATATCTAACAGAAGAGTAATTGCACTAGCTTTATCTAGGATTTTGCTATGAAAGTTTATTTGCTTCCGCTTATTCATTTAGAGGTGCATTGGGTGTTTAGAAAAGGTCATCAATTCGAAAGAATTTGTTGAGGCGCCTATTCACCACCCCTCTAGTCGCTCATTTCAGATCTACACCTACGCTTTCATCCATAATGGTAAAAAATATAACTTCAACCAATGACCCCTACTAAAATTTTGAAACATGATATGGCTTGAGTTTAACGTACAAGAAAATCGAGTGAATCAAGATATAAAAACCAGCAAGTTGCTAAGGAAGTTTTTCCATCCAAAAAAGAATAGAATGCAACACCCGTGAAGAAAGATGTAGTTAAGTTAAAGGGTGTTTCTGTGCTAGCGTCTCGATCTGAAATGTCTAAATTAGTGACTCGTGAATCTCTCTGTTATGCTTTGATTTGCAAAGATGTATTCTTTACACTTGAAACTTTGATGACCTCTTTATCTCTTGTTATTGCTAACCTTCTGCATGAATTTTTAGATGTATTTTGCAACTGAGGTACCCCGGGATTGCCACTGATGAAAGAAATAGAGCATCAGATTGATTTTATTTCGGGAATGACACTACTGAACCACACGCCATATAGGATAAACTCTGAAGAAACTAAGGAAATTCAGCGCCAAATACAAGACCAACTTGACAAAGGGTACGCATGTGACAGTCTTAGTCCTTGTGATGTTCCAGTCATTTTGGTTCCTAATAAAGATGAGTCATGGCGCATGTTTGTTGATTGTAGAGTCATTAATAACATATCTATTTGGTATTGTCATCCTATTAATAACATAACTGATCAAGTCTCTTTTCTTGGATATGTTGTGCCCCCACGGGGTATTGAAGTTGATGAAACCAAGATATAGGCAATCAAGTGGTTGTTGACTCCTAAAACGACTACACAAGTGAATAGTTTTCTTGGATTAGCTAGATTCTACCGAAGGTTTGTGCTAGATTTCAGCACTATTGTCACTCTATTGCAGCTCCAATGAATGAACTCACAAAGAAATCTGTTCCTTTTCAATGGGAGCAAGCACATGAAGATACCTTCGACCTGCTGAAGAAGACACTGACCCATGCACCCCTACTCCAACTTCTTGATTTTGGTAAGGTTTTTGAACTTGGATGTTAAGCTAGTGGGATTAGGATCGAAGGAGTTTTGGTACAATAAGGTAAGTCAATCGCCAATATTAGTGAGAAGTTGTCTAGCCCTAGCTTGAATTATTCCACTTACAATAAGGAATTGTATGCTTTAGTTCGGTCTTTAGAGACACATCAACACTACTTATGTCGGAAAAAATTATTATTCATTCAGATCACGAATCTTTGAAACACATTAAAAGTCAAGCCAATCTGAACAAATGACATGCCAAATGGGTAGAATTCATTGAATATTTCCCTTACATCATTAAGCATAAGAAGGTTAAGGATAATGTAATTGTTGATGCTTTGTCTCAATGATACACCATGTTGTCTGTCTCAGCATGATCAAAAGATTTTTTGGATTAGAGATAACAAAAGAGTTATACGCTACTTGTAACACCCCAAATTTTTAGAGAAATAAAAACACATTTTATTATAATTTTCTGGAATAGATTATTTATGAAATTCCTTTAATGCTATTTATGCCCAAATGAACTAAAACCTAGAGGAGATGTCCAAACCAGAGGCTAAGAAAATTTGTATATGATCCCAAGGCCAAGATATATTTTTGAGAGTTTTTACAAATTTTTATCACTCATGGAAGCAACCCAAATAATTTAAACCAATTTTAGCAATTATTTTTATTCAAAAAAGGATTTAAATAGTAACAGGCCCCTTCCCCCTCTTCTCCCTCAACCAGCCGGCCCGGCCCACACAACCCAGTGCCCCCTCTCTGCCAAGCGGGCCTCGCTCATCAGCGACCCCTCACTCTCTCCGCGCGCCCACCCAGGTCAGGCCCACCTGTCGGCGCCAACTCCCTCTCTCGGCCGAGCCCGACCCCACCCATCAGTCGCGCCCTGTTGCCACGCCCGCGTCCCCACGCCCGCTGAGCGGTAGCCCGCACCTGTCGGATCCGTCTTCCCCACGAGATCTGCCCCAAAATCGCCCCTCGCCGGCCAAAGCCCTAACTCCCCTCGGATCCTCCTCGCCGGCCCCTCCCCCATTCAATTGATGCCATTAAGCTATCCCCCGAGCCCCGCCGGCCATTTCCCCACGTTAATCCACACGTTTAAGCCATGGGATCAGTGCTCGCGTGCATGGCAGACCTCATCGGTGCCATTGAAGACCCCCCTCGGCTTTCCTTGTATTCGCCGCCCGTTCTCCCCGCCGGCGCCCCTATATAAACCTCCAGCCTCCACCGTGTCCAGCCCGCACGCCCATTTGTATTGAGAACGAACAGAGCACCCGTAATCCGAGTTTTAGCGCCACATCGCCACCCTCGCTCCAGCCATCGCTCGCCATCACCGGAGTCCTCCTCCCTTCTCGGCGACCGCACCATTGTGACCGCCGACACCTCCCCGACCTCGGCCACCGCTCCATCGACGACGAAACTCACCGGAACCCCACCGGCGACGAAGGACCCGAACACCTCCGCCGCCCCCGCTCGTCGCCGGCCGCACCCCGTCGACCTCAGACCACCGTAGCGGTACCTTCGTGTTCCCCTCATCGCCCTCTTTACATTTCTAGGCTCGGATAGGACTGTAGTCGCTCGTCGTGGCCTCTGGCCTGCTGGCCGTCGCCGGAGAAGACGACCAACACAGGTAAAGTACCCGTGACGTGTCGAATTTGACCACGACCGTGTGATCTGGATCTGACTGTGGCGATTAGATCGTTCGCATGGTTTAATCAGATCCGTCTGATCTCGGCGAAGCGGTATGCTTTAATCATGTGTGTCTGTTAGTACTTAAAGTCTCGGTTCGATTTAACCCGTCGGATCGCAGCGAAGAGGTATGTTTTAATCTGGATCGTTCATCACAACTTAAAACCTACATTTAATCTGGGCCACCCAATGCGTACCGGTTCGACGTTTAATCGTGGTTGTCCGCATCCACTTAACGTCCCCGCCTCGCCCGTGGCCGCCCGATCGCGATCCAAGGGCGATCCGTGATCCGGCGCGCGTGCACAGTGCGCGGATTCACGGTGGATCCGGTTCACCGTGGACAGGCGACTGTTTTGGATTTAATTTAAATTCCAGAAATAGTTTTAAACTTCTAAATTCATATCTTGCTCATTTTAACTCCAAATTTAACCATTTCAATTCCAGAAAATTCATAATTTTATTCTCTACATGTTTATGCAATAAAACAGTATGTTTACTTTGAGTATTTTATTCTTATTTAATAAAGTATTTGAAGGCACTTTAGGGTAAATTCTTAATCCTTTTAGAAAAATCCATAACTCCATGAAATTGTCTCAAAAATTTAAATAACCATCTCAGGATAGTTAATGACTTCAAACCAAGTATTTTAGCCCTATCAAAACCTTTATGTTTGTTATGTGATTTTGGAATGTTTATTGAATGTAATGTTCATTATGTGTATCGAGAAGACTACGACACCGCCGAGGAGCCGGAATACTTCCCGGAAGTTCCTCCCTCACCCTTCGCTGAACAAGGCAAGTCACCAAACAAATCTTTTGAGCATATTGAACCTAATTTTGTTAAACTATCCCTAAAACACATAGGTTATACATGCATTAGTCAAATGAAAGCCTTACGTTATATTTATTTAGATCCCCTACCTTGATGTGCAACCCAAGACATGATATCTAGCCTAAACTCCTTGTCACCATATTATTAGTACTATTAGATAGTGTCTGATGTATCGACACAATTGTTTTGATAAAATCTATTTCACGAAAACCTACTTCATCACTTTGTTCCTCCCCTTACTCTTTTCAACTTGTTTTTGTAGATGTCAGTCTACCAGGTTCACAGCTTCTGCCGCCACTTCGAGGGCTTCGTCCGGGAGCTCTGAATGATGGTGACCTTCCTCGGGTTCACCTATGAGCCCGAGTTCCATGGCGTGTACATGGAGGAGTTCGCATGACCGTGTGATGTTTCTGTCACCATCCACGGATCCGGTGACCACCTGTCGTTCTTCACGGCAACACTTGGGGGCCCGACCATTGACGTCGCGTGCCAACGTGTCACCCTCTAGGCCCTCATGGAGCTGAGGATGATCTACGACGATCGTCTTCAGAACTCGTCCTTTCGGCTTGTACCAAAACGTACTCCCGGTGCCCACAGCAGCATCTACGTTGGAGCCCACTCCGACCGTGATCCGGTCATGGCCCGGTAGATGCGTATTCTCCAGGCCATGGACGATCTCCATACCGAGGCCGTGCTTGACGCCGAGGAGGACCACGAGGCGATTGAGTTCCTTCGTTAGGAGACGAAGGGCTTGATCCAACAAAACAGGGAGCTACATCGCAAGATTATATAGCTGCAGAAGGACATCGCGGAGATGCTTCCCCTCCGTGAGCCCGCCCCTCGCCCCAAGAGGATCACGCCGCCCCTCACGCCTGCCGGACCATCTAGCTCCAGCACCACTGCCTCGCGCCCCGCCATCGTCGCCGACCCCATCATCGAGAACTTCGTCGAGCCCACCATCCCTCAGGACCCTCGTGGTTCTGAGAGTATGGAGACCACCCCGGATGATGAGTAGACGATAGTTCTCATTGATTTCTTTTAATAATTGTGTGATTGTGGTACCACCTACAACAGCTTGTGTTGTGGGTGGATTGAAAACAAGAACTTTGATGTAATGGACATTTTTATTACCACTTATATATATGAGCCCCTCTGGGCTATTTTTGGATAAAGTTCTTTTTTTAAAAGTTTATCTCTTATGATTGGAAACATTGTGTAATCAGAAGATGGCCGACAACCAGAACACCGGTTCCAACAATGGAGAAGGGGCAACCAACGGTCTGCCCAGGAGTGTTGTGCCCAACTGGGGCACAACGGGCCAACGCCAGACAGGGCCACCATCCGCCAACCATCCCACCTTGGCGAAGATGATGCGAATCAAAACCAGTTGATCACCGCCTTTCTGACTCAAATGCAGCACCAATAGGCTCAGTTGGACCGGCTGCAACAACAAAACATGGAGCCGATCCCCCGTGCGCCAGCCCCCGCTCCCGCGCCTCAATTCTCGGAGTTTTTGCGCGTGAGGCCCCTTATCTTCTCTAGCACTACGAACCCCATGGAGGCCAGCGATTGGTTCCGGACCATTGGGAAGAAGTTGGACTTCCTCCCATGCACCGACCGGGAGAGAGTGGCGTTCGCCGCTCACCAGCTCTAGGATCCCGCCGTAGAATGGTGGGACAACTATCGTGAGTCCCAACCGGAGGACCACGAGGTGACTTGGGCGGAATTCACCATCACCTTCCATGCCACCCACGTCCCCGCCGGAGTCGTTGCTATCAAGCAATAGGAGTTCCGAGACCTGCAACAGGGGAGTCGGACCGTCATGGAGTATCTCCATAAATTCAATCGTCTGGCCCGCTATGCACCGGAAGAAGTGCGGACCGACGCTGTCCGCCAAGCTAAGTTCCTCCGGGGACTGAAGGATGAGCTCTCCATCCAGCACGTCGCCACCGACTACGCCGACTTTCAACAGTTGGTGAATAAGGCGTTCATCCAAGAGACTGAGGAGAACAAGCTGTACCTCAAGAAGAGGAAGATGATTGCGTTCAAGCATCATCAGGCGAACCCCCAGAGGCCCTGCTTCATCCCTCCGCCGCCGGCACCCGCCTACCATCCTCGGCCCGTCTACAGGACGCCACATGCTTCCAGTGGCTCCAGTGCCGGGCATCCTCGCCCCGCTCCACCAGCTCAGGCTGCTCAACTAGCACCCTCCGCCAAGGCCCCGATCATGAGGGACCACAACGGCAAGCCGGTCGTCTGCTTCAACTACTGGAAAGAAGGGCACTACTCCTACCAGTGTCCTCACCCCAAGCAGCCCTAAGGCGTGGTGCCCAACCAAGTGGTTTGTGCCCACGTTAACCATATCAGCGCGGAGGAAGCTCAGGAGGCCCTCGAAGTTGTGCTCGGTATGTTCACCGTGAATTCCATACCTACAATAGTATTATTTGACTCTAGGGCAACACATTCCTTCATATCTGAAGGCTTTGTGAAAACAAATGACTTGGAAGTACTCCCTCTGCCCGTCCCCATGATGATTTCCACCCTCAGCAAGAAGACCCTAGCTAACCTGTTCAGCCTAAAAGTAAAGATAGAAATCCAAGGAGTGCTATTCTAGGTCGAGCCAGTTCTCATTGAGTGCACCGGACTCGATCTCATCCTAGGGATGGACTGGTTGATGAAGCACAAGGGAGTAATAGACTGCGCTAGCAAGTCTGTCACCGTGACCAATTCTGGAGGTGAAGCCGTCACTTTTCAGATGACCACCCGTGGTTCTAGAGGGGTATCCCTTCACTCGCTGGCCCTAGAAGAAGTGCCCGTGGTCAGAGAATACATGGACGTCTTCCCGGAAGACCTACCAGGAATGCCTCCCAAGAGGGACATCGAATTCAGAATTGAGCTTGTCCCCGGGACCACCCCAATCTCCAAGCGCCCATACCGGATGGCCGCTAATGAGCTAGCCGGAGTTAAGAGCATATTGAAGACTTGGAGCAGAATGGGTACATCCGACCGAGTACCTCACCCTGGGGTGCACCGGTCATCTTCGCCATGAAGAAAGACAAGACCAAGAGGATGTGCGTTGACTATAGAGCCTTGAACGACGTAACCATCAAGAATAAGTACCCGCTGTCTCGGATCGACGACCTATTCGATCAACTAAAGAGATCCTCAGTGTTCTCTAAGATCGACCTCAGGTCAGGCTACCACCAATTGAGGATTAGAGAAGAAGACATCCCCAAGACTGACTTCACATCCCGCTATGGATTGTATGAGTATACTGTGATGTTGTTCGGACTCACGAATGCCCTGGCCTTCTTCATGAACTTGATGAACAATGTATTCATGGAGTTCTTGGATAAGTTCATCGTGGTATTCATCGACGATATCCTCGTCTACTCCAAGACCAAGGAAGAGCATGAGACTCACATCTGCCTGACCCTCGGAAAGTTAAGGGAACAGTAATTGTACGCCAAATACAACAAGTGCGAGTTTTGGTCGTCCGAGGTGAAGTTTCTCGGCCATGTCATATCTACCGGAGGAATAGAAGTGGACCCCACTACCATAGAAGCAGTGACCAATTGTCTACAACCGACGAATGTAACTGAGATCTGGAGTTTTCTTGGATTGGCCAGATATTACCGCCGATTCATCGAGAAGTTCTCAAAGATAGCCAAGCCCATGACCAGGGTTCTGCAGAAGGAAGTGAAGTTCGAATGGACTCCAGATTGTGAAGAATGCTTCCAGGCCCTTAAGAAAAAGCTTGTGTCAGCCCCGATTCTGACCCCGCCAGACATCTGGAAGGACTTCCATGTCTACTGTGATGCCTCTCGCCAACGGTTGGGGTGTGTCTTGATGCAAGATGGAAAGGCGATATCTTACGCCTCTCGTCAGCTGAGGCCGCATGAGCTAAATTACCCGACCCACGACCTGGAATTGGCAGTCGTGGTTCACGCCTTGAAGATATGGAGACATTACCTTATGGGTAATCAGTGTGAGGTCTTCACCGACCACAAGAGCCTCAAGTACATATTCACCCAACCAGACCTGAACCTCAGGCAGAGAAGATGGTTGGAGTTGATCAAATATTATGACTTGGGCATTCACTATCATCTAGGCAAGGCAAACGTTGTGGCAGACACCCTAAGCCGAAAAGGGTACTGTAATGCCATCATGATGCAAGACCAGGCCCCATTGTTATACAAGGAGATGGAAAGGCTGAATCTAGGGATCACCACCAAAGCATATCTCGTTGCCCTAGAGGCTAGACCTATCTTGATGGACCAGATCCGTGAGACACATAGGGAAGTTAACCCCCTGTTATGTTGGACCCTTTCGGATCCTCCAACAGCAAGGAGAAGTGGCATATCAGTTGGAGCTACCACCATCTTTGGCAGGAGTCCATGATGTGTTCCACGTCTCGCAGCTGAAGAAGTATCTCTGTGTGCCCACCGAGCAGGCCGACCTCCAACAGCTCAATGTCCAAGAAGACTTGACCTACTTCGAGAAACCCATCCGGATTCTAGAAGTCAAGGAAAGGGTAACCAAAAGCTGTGTGGTTCGCTTCTGTAAGGTTCAGTGGGACAACCACCCCGTCGAAGAAGCCACATGGGAAAAAGAGGACGAGTTAAAGACCCAATACCCCGAGCTATTCGAGGAACTTTCCGAATCTCGAGGATGAGATTCTTTGTAAGGGGGATAGGTTTGTAACACCCCAAATTTTCAGAGAAATAAAAACAGATTTTATTATAATTTTCTGGAAAATATTATTTATGAAATTCCTTTAATGCTATTTATGCCCAAATGAACTAAAACCTAGAGGAGATGTCCAAACCAGAGGCTAAGAAAATTTGTATATGATCCCAAGGCCACGATATATTTTTGAGAGTTTTTTTACAATTTTTTATCACTCATGGAAGCAACCCAAATAATTTAAACCAATTTCAGCAATTATTTTTATTCAAAAAAGGATTTAAACAGTAACGGGCCCCTTCCCACTCTTCTCCCTCAACCAGCTGACCCAGCCCACTCAACCCCGCGCCACCTCTCTACCAAGCGGGCCTCGCTCGTCAGCGACCCCTCACTCTCTCTTCGTGCGCCCGCTCGGGTTAGGCCCACCTGTCGGCGCCAACTCCCCCTCTCGGCCAAGCACGACCCCACCCGTCAGTCTCGCCCCGTTGCCACGCCCGCGTCCCCATGCCCGCTGACCGGTATCCCCCACCTGTCGAATCCGTCTTCCTTATGAGATCCACCCCCAAATACCCCCTCGCTGGTCGAAGCCCTAACTCCCCTCGGATCCGCCTCACCGGCCCCTCCCCCCATTCAATTGACGCCATTAAGCTATCCCCTGAGCCCCGCCGACCGTTTCCCCGCATTAATCCACACGTTAAGCCACAGGATCAGCGCTTGCATGCATGGCAGACCTCACCGGTGCCATTGAAGACCCCTCTCAGCTTTCCTTTTATTCACCGCTCGTTCTTCCCACCGATGCCCTTATATAAACCCCCGGCCTCCACCGTGTCTATCCCACACGCCCATTTGCATTGAGAACGAACAGAGCATCCATAATCCAAGTTTTAGTGCCACATTGCTGCCCTCGCTCCAACCATCGCTCGCCGTCACCAGAGTCCTCCTCCCCCCTTGACGACCGCACCATTGTGACCGCCGACACCTCCCCGACTGAGAAACCATGTTGAAGAATATGGTGTTGATATTCCAGATGTGATGAGTGATTGTCAACGGAAGTCAAAGGAAGAGAGATATGAAGACCTACCGTGTCTGATGCGCGTGTGACTCAGGTATACGGGCAGCGAGCGACAGCCGGGCAGAGGAGCCGCAGAGTCGGGCTGGCCCAATCCGGGTACATGGCTAGGAGCGGTAGATGATCCACTGGTATGTTGACTGGGTTTGACTCAGGTACACGGGCGGCGAGCGATTGCCGGGCTGAGGAAGCTGCGGGGTCGGATCGGCCCAATCCGGGTACCCGGTGCGAAGACGGTGGACGCTTTGTCAGTTTGGGCGCAAAACCGACAACCTATGATTATTTTGTTTTTAGGATATTAATAATTAGTTTTTAAGTTTAGAATATTTTTATTGGAGTTAGGAGATTTTTCTAAGAATATTTTAGTAATTTTCGGAATTTATTTTAGAGTCAGTGTTAATTTACCCTAGGGGTAAATTAGTCTTTTCATGTATTAGGAGTCGCCTATAAATAGCCCCCTATCCCCCCTGGGGATAGATGACTGTTTTCTTAGATCAATCTACAATCTACAGTCCATTGTTCAGTTTTTTTCTTCCACCGAAAACTTTTTCGCCTTCTCCGATAATTTTCGCTAGCGTGGATATCGAGCCCTACAACTGTCGCAAGTCTTTTCCCACGACGCTCTTCCATTGTGTCCTGCCAGCGATCGTGCGCATGCCCCGCGGCAGCCAGGCGAAAAGGCAACGCTGCCAAATTTTCCTTGCGAAATATCTCCGGCGTGCTGTACTTGCGCCTGCCGCATTTGGGCCCCACGGGCGTGTCATCTTCGGCGGCATGGGCTTTGATGCACAGGACTGCTTTTTGGCGCATACGGCAGGAATTAATTCCCCACGCGGCCACACCGGTGTGAAGACAACCAGAGATGGATTCATTTTGACCGGCTGCAGCACGGCAGAAATTGCTTTGCAATTCACGCGGGCCCACTAATTGCTTTCCACGGCAAGGAGCAAATGCATGCAGCCTTTCACAGCATCAACGACGGCGAGGTATTTTGATGCAGGAAAATTTCGTTTTAAGTTGTTTTAATCTACTATTTTTAGGGAGATCAAAATTTTAGATAATCATCTATTAAAAAATTAGCTGAAAATCTATTTCGAAATTTCGTTGTTATTCTAATCTGTTAAATTTTTATTAGTTGTCTAGTATTATTTTTGTCTGTCTAATCTACTCATATTTAAAATAAATAGAAAATTTATTAATAGTCACAGTAATATTTTTATTCTAGACTTACTTGAAATCTTTTAGTTTTACTTCTATATTAATTTCTGGATGTTATAAGTTTTATTCATTTGATTAATATTTTATTCTTAGACTGAAATATAAATATATCATGATTTTTCTAGGTGTTTGTATTTACTGCAGTATTTTTATTTAGACTATTTTTTAATATCTCTTTAATTAGGACACCGGTCATTTTTAAGCTAGACAATTTTAATTTCTGAAATTTGCTTTGCAAATATTGTTTTTCTAGTTAAGTTCATTTGGGTGGTGGGAGGAAAATATAGTTTACCAAGAAATTTTTAGGCGCCCATTCACCCCCCCCCTCTGGTCGCTACTTTCGGTCCTACAAGTGGTATCAGAGCAAGGTTAGGTTTTTCTAATATCTTAACCGATTCTAAACCTAGGTAGTGACCATGACGTCTTCTGGAAAAATCCCATCCCTAGAAGCTTTTGGCTACACTTATTGGAAGACTCGCATGCGAGCATACCTTATGAGCCAGAGCTCGGACATATGGGAGATTTGTGTTCATCCTAATTTCACGATAACGACTATTGTTGCAGATACTGCTGAAAATGTAATTACCCAGCATAAAAATAATAGTAAAGCGGTGAACATTTTATTTTCTGGTCTAGGTCCTAGTGAATTTGAGCGTGTTAGCCATCTCACCACTGCTCGAGAGATCTGGGCTACCCTCCAAGCACACCATGAGGGGACAGCTCAGGTCAAGGCTAGGCTCTACCAGATCTACCGGCGTGAGTATGAAAATTTCTCACAGAAGCCGAGTGAGACTGTTGAGGTTTTGTTTGGTCGTTTTCAATCGATCATTAACATGATTCGTGTGAACAAGGCCGAGCGTGATCAGCTGGTCTCGGATCATGAACAGGCGCTTAAGGTACTCCATACCTTGGACCCTAAGATCTTGGAGATCAAGGTCTCTTCTATTGTTGAGAGCGCATCTTATGATACCTTGACCGTCGCAGAGCTTTTTAGTAAGCTCAAGGCCTCAGAGGTCGATATTCAGTTGAGATCAAATCTCATTGATTCTGGATCAAAGACTCTGGTGCTTGCGACACCATCTGCTGATCCTAATGTCATGAGTTGTACTGCCTTTTCCTTGATTTCTATCTCCGAGGAACAACTTGATACTCTAGGAGATGATGATTTGTGCCTGTTTAACAACCAGGTGCAACGTGTCTATGATAAGCGGATGTTTAAAAGACACAGCACAAAATCCAGATGCTTTGAGTGTGGTGACCCAGGTCATTTCATCGCCGACTGCCCCAAGCAGAAGAATTACAAGAAGGGCACCAGCGGTAACTCCTACAACTCCGGCAAGTATGACAACTCTACAAATGTCAAGCCCAAGACTAAATTTTTTTGAAAGGCTCTAAAGGATTACAGGCGTGAGAACAAGAAGCGAGACAAGACCTTTTTTGCCGAGATGGAGAAAAGATACTCCAAGAGATCCTCGTCTTCCTCCTCGTCTTCAAGTTCAAGTGATGAAGAGATCATGATCAGGAAGGGGAAGGACAGGGACAATCTGGCGGGCCTCTGTTTCATGACCTTCGGGAACAAGCCGAAGAGTCGCTCACATCACAGCCGAAGACCCCACAAGAGTTTCTGCTCAATGGCTCTTGGGGAGAAGAAAGAGAAGGACTCCTCTGATGACTTCGACGACGACGACGATGAGAAGGCATCTTCCTATGAACAAGAAGTTGTAAATTTACTAGAACAGAACAGTCAGGAGTTGAAGTATAGGGAGAAACTGCTTAGAGGGGCTAAGAAGAGGATAGATGAGCTTGAGAGTGAGCTTGCCACAGCAAATGGTAAGATTGAGAGTCTGTCTTCTTCTCCTTGCTTGGGTGATAGTGGTGAGTGCCCTAACTGTGAGGTGCTGTTGTGTGACCTGATGACTCTTAAGTCCAGGTACAGAGAGAGTAGATGAGAGAGATGCATTGGCCACTGAGCTTAAAAGCACTCAGCGGGAGCTGAAAGATGCTTATGTCACTGTCGTCGCACCTTGTGTAGACTGCCCATCCCATTTAGCTAGTATAGCCAAGCTAAAAGCCAATAGTGATGAGCAGTTAAGCGAGTTAGCTAGAGTGAAAGCTGAGTTGGAGCAGACTAAGCTAGAGCTTGAGACCTTGTCAGTTCCATCCACTATTTGTGAGAACTGCTTATCGATTAGAATGGAGTTGATTAAGCTAAAAGCTGAGAAGTCTGTCGAAGTTGATAAAGAGTGTGAGATCTGCTTGTCTCAGGTGGAGGTGTTAGATTCTTTGAGAGAGGAGCTAGCTGATGTTCAGAACGAGAACTTTTACCTCCATTCAATCCTGAGTTGGATCAGTGCTAAAGAGCTGTAACTCAGCATGATGATCCAGCAATTAAAGAGACATGATGGGTTTGGGGTAGGTTACACCTATACCAAAGCTGATTTTGAGAGCGCCATTATCCGAGCAGTGGAGTGGAGTAAGATGACTCCCGAACAGAGATATCCCAAGACTCACTCCACTGATTCCTTTAAGGATAGTCAACCCAAGGATGGAGTGATCCAAGAACAACCTAAAGCTCCACCTAAGAAGCAGATCTGGGTTCCAAAGCCTAAAACTCTCCATACTTCTCTTGATTCTTTACCTGGACCCTCTCACACCAAAGGTGATACACCAAACACCACCAAGCCTAAGATTCCCAAGCCTCAACCACATACCAAGAAGCCTGCCTATCACTGTGAGTTTTGTCAGAGATACGGGCATCTTGAGGAGTTTTGCTTCAGGAGGAAACGGGTTGAGCGAGCAGAGAGAGCTCGAGGTGTGCAGGAGCAGTTCTACCAGCAGGGTGGTAGACAGAGAGTTCCTCGACGTAGAGAGAGGCTAGAGGCTAGGCCACGTCGTGTAGGTGGTGGTAGAGGAGACAGTTTTTATGATCGTTCTCCGGAGGGTGGTTTTCGTTCCGGCAGAGTTCCATATCGTTATGGATACGACTTTGGACCTCGTGGCCATGATTTTAGGAAGAACTGAGGACCGCGCTTTGATTCGCGTTTTGATCCAGACTCATATGATTCTTTTTGCTTTCCTACATACGAGCAGATGGCTCGACACTGGTTTAACACCTTTGCCAAACTTGGCGTTGGACCGTTTATTCCCACTCATGATTATTGATCTTGATTTGGGAGTTGTATATCCTTTTTGGGATACTTTGAGTTAGTTTTTTACTTTCTTATTTGTTTTTTTATTGAGTTTTTTTGTGTGTGTTCATATCATGCATAATCATAAATCACATTTTGAGCTTGCTTCTGTTATATGATTAATCTGCTTTACTTTCTCTAGCTGGTATATGTTTTTGATTACTTGTTGACGATCATGTTCTATTTCAGTTCACATGGTATATATGATAGTTGTCATATGCATGGCTTTTATGTTTTAAAATTGAAAAAAAATGATCACCATTGCTTCTGGTAACTAGCATGTGTAGGCTGAATGCTTTCGCTATCTCTTACATGCCTGGTAGCTAGATCCTTACTTAGATGCAGATATGCAACTTGGACATCTATATGCTTTAAATATGCAAAATGTGCTATACAAATGATAAAAATTCAGAAAAATGAAAATTTTATGCATTATTATGATCCAGGTGGGTTTGCTTTGTCGCATTGCTTTGTTCTGGACTGCTTACCATAGCACTTTGGTATGAACTAGGGCGGTGTAATGTATGCCAAGACCAATGTCTTAAGCTTCTGATGGTCCAGTTCTGGCCTAGCCTTTACTTGGTCGGTTAGCATAAGGTTTGACACGCAAACAACCCCTAGCAGAAATGAAAAAATAAAAAGGAAAAAGAATCAGTCTGAAAAATTTAAAAAGATGACAAGTTTGCTGAAGCACTTTGATTTGGACAATGCTTATCTTGGTAGATATCAGTTAGCTTTTGCATCTCATGCTTTACTTTGCTTGTCAACTAGAAAATGTGGTGATGCTTTTATTTTGCAAAAATCGAAAAATGCGTGCTAATGACTTTCTTAAGATATCATCTATTGCACTGATCATGTCATGTATCTTAGATAGTATATCTTTTGCTATACCTGTTAGATGTTGTAATTGCAGTCAATCATATCTAAGAAGCATGCTTTTTCACACTCCACCTGAACTCCATTTGCATTCATGGCATATTTTGAGGGAGAGCTGCATTTCAGGGGGAGTTTGTGTCTATGTCTCTTTAGAGTGCATTTAGTCTCACTTGATGAGTCCATTTGTCAACAAGGGGGAGAAATTTTGGAGTACATTTTTAGCTTTCTCTGGGATTTATTTCAGGGGGAGTTCCTTGTTGGTAATTTTGAGATTGCACTTGTTTTTTGAGGCTTTAGTTTTGGTTAACCATAATGACCATTTTCTTTCTTCTATTTGGCTTTTAGTCATTAGGGTTAAAACATTTATTTTCTTTCTTCTATTTTCTTTTGTCTTTGTTTTTCTGTTTCCACATGTTTTGTAGGTTCTGAAGATGAGCTGAAAAGGGTATTAACAATGCACTCATCAAGGGGGAGATTGAGAAACCATGTTGAAGAATATGGTTTTGATATTCCAGATGTGATGAGTGATTGTCAACGGAAGTCAAAGGAAGAGAGATATGAAGACCTTCCGTGTCTGAGGCACGTGTGACTCAGGTATACGGGTAGCGAGCGACAGCCGGGCAAAGGAGTCGTGGAGTCGGGCTGGCCCAATCCGGATACATGGCTAGGAGCGGCAGATGATCCACTGGTCTGTTGACTAGGTTTGACTCAGGTACACGGGCGGCGAGCGATTGCCAGGCTGAGGAAGCTGCGGGGTCGGGTCGGCCCAATCCGGGTAACCAGTGCGAAGACGGTGGACGCTTTGTCAGTTTGAGCGCAAAACTGACAACCTATGATTATTTTGTTTTTAGGATATTAAAAATTAGTTTTAAGTTTAGAATATTTTTATTTGAGTCAGGAGATTTTTCTAAGAATATTTTAGTAATTTTCGGAATTTATTTTAGAGTCGGTGTTAATTTACACTAAGGGTAAATTAGTCCTTTCATGTATTAGGAGTCGCCTATAAATAGGCCCCTATCCCCCTGGGGATAGATGACTGTTTTCTTAGATCAATCTACAATCTATAGTCCATTGTTCAGTTTTTGTCTTCCACCGAAAACTTTTTCGCCTTCTCCGATAATTTTCGCTGGCGTGGATATCAAGCCCTACGACTGCCGCAAGTCTTTTCCCACGGCGCTCTTCCATTGTGTCCTGCCAGCGATCGTGCGCACGCCCCGCGACAGCCAGGCGAAAAGGCAACACTGCCAAATTTTCCTTGCGAAATATCTGCAGCGTGTTGTACTTGCGCCTACCGCATGTGGGCCCCACGGGCGTGTCTTCTTCGGCGGCATGGGCTTTGATGCACAGGACTGCTTTTTGGCGCATACGGCAGGAATTAATTCCCCACGCGGCCACGCCGGCGTGAAGACAACCAGAGATGGATTCATTTTGACCGGCTGCAGCACGGCAGAAATTGCTTTGCAATTCACGTGGGCCCACTGATTGCTTTCCATGGCAAGGAGCAAATGCATGCAGCCTTTCACAACGTCAACGACAGCGAGGTATTTTGATGCAGGAAAATTTTGTTTTAAGTAGTTTTAATCTACTATTTTTAGGGAGATCAAAATTTTAGATAATCATCTATTAAAAAATTAGCTGAAAATCTATTTCGAAATTTCGTTGTTATTCTAATCTGTTAAATTTTTATTAGTTGTCTAGTATTATTTTTTGTCTGTCTAATCTGCTCATATATAAAATAAACAGAAAATTTCTTAATAGTCACAGTAATATTTTTATTCTAGACTTACTTGAAATCTTTTAGTTTTACTGCTATATTAATTTCTGGATGTTATAAGTTTTATTCATTTGATTAATATTTTATTCCTAGACTGAAATATAAATATATCGTGATTTTTCTAGGTGTCGGTATTACTGCAGTATTTTTATTTAGACTGTTTTTTAATATCTCTTTAATTAGGACACTGGTCATTTTTAAGCTAGACAATTTTAATTTCTGAAATTTGCTTTGCAGATATTGTTTTTCTGGTTAAGTTCATTTGGGTGGTGGGGGTAAAATATAGTTTAGCAAGAAATTTTTAGGCGCCCATTCACCCCCCCTATGGTCGCTACTTTCGGTGCTACACCGACCTCGCCACCGCTCCATCGACGACGAAACTCGCCGGAACCCCACCGCCGATGAAGGACCCGAACACCTCTGCTGCCCCCGCTTGTCGCCGGCCGCACCCTATCGACCTTAGACCACCACAGCGGTACCTTCGTGTTCCCCTCAGCGCTCTCTTTCCATTTCTAGGCTCGGATAGAACCACCGTCGCTCGCCGTGGCCTCTGGCCCACTCGCCGTCACCGGAGAAGACGACCGACACATGTAAAGTACCCGTGCTGTGTCGGATTTGACCACGACCGTGTGATCTAGATCTGACGGTGGTGATTAGATCATTCGCGCGGTTTAATCAGATCCGTCCGATCTCGGTGAAGTGGTATGCTTTAATCCTATGCGTCCGTTAGTACTTAAAGTCCCGGTTCGATCTAACCCGTTGGATCGTAGCGAAGGGGTACGTTTTAATCTGGATCATACATCACAACTTAAAACCTACGTTTAATCTGGGCCACCCAATGCGTACCGGTTCGGCGTTTTAATCATGGTTGTCCGCATCCACTTAACGCCCCTGCCTCGCCCATGGCCGCCCAATCGTGATCCAATGGCAATCCGCAATCCGGCGCACGCGCATAGTGCGCTGGTTCACTATGGACCGGTGACTGTTTTGGATTTAATTTAAATTCCAAAAATAGTTTTAAACTTCTAAAATTCATATCTTGCTCATTTTAACTCCAAATTTAACCATTTCAATTCCAGAAAATTCATAATTTTATTCTCTACATGTTTATGCAATAAAAACAGTAGGTTTACTTTGAGTATTTTATTCTTATTTAATAAAGTATTTGAAGGAACTTTAGGGTAAATTCTTAATCCTTTTAGAAAAATCCATAACTCCATGAAATTGTCTCAAAAATTTAAATAAAAATCTCAGGATAGTTAATGACTTCAAACCAAGTATTTTAGCCCTATCAAAACCTTTATGTTTGTTATGTGATTTTGGAATGTTTATTGAATGTAATGTTCATTATGTGTATCGAGAAGACTACGATGCAGCCGAGGAGCCGGAATACTTCCCAGAAGTTCCTCCCTCACCCTTCACTGAACAAGGCAAGTCACCAAACCAATCTTTTGAGCATATTGAACCGAGTTTTGTTAAACTATCCCTAAAACACAAAGGTTATACATGCATTAGTCAAATGAAAGCCTTACGTTATATTTATTTAGACCCCCTACCTTGATGTGCAACCCAAGCCATGATATCTATCCTAAACTCCTTGTCACCATATTATTAGTACTATTAGATAATGTCTGATGTATCGACACAATTGCTATAGGTTTAAAATGAGTCGTAGCAATTTGGAATCTACTATATGATCCCCGTTATTCTTATCTCTGGAATTCTATTAGTGATAGAGTTATGGTTAAGTGTATGCATGGTGGGTTCCAGGTGCAAGCTAGGGCATTAGTCGGTAGCACCCGGGGCACTATAAGGACCAGTGTGTGGGATCCGGTGCAAGACATTTCCGTACTAACCACAAGTCTAGTGGGTAAGTTCTAACTAAGGTTTGGAGTGTTCCAATCCGAGGCACCACTTGGAGATGGGTCAAGCAGCACCTGCGGGTGGCTTGTACTGACGTGGCGCAAAAGCGGTGCGACGTTAGCCGGGATGTGGCCCGGCGCATCGGCAAAACCTAGAGCAGGTGATTATCGCTTAGAGCATTTCATGCTGAGGTTTTGGCACGAGTTCCCGTGGTATGGGTCATCTTGTTACACTTTGGTGTATGGGATGAGTGCGTGCCTTGTGGGTACAGTGGTACACCTCTGATCAGAGTTTAAATCTTTTCGAAAAGTCGAGCCCATGGTCAAGGGCGGGTTGCGTGACTACTCACAGTTAGTTTATTTTAATGAATGTGCATGATGACTTGGCATGTAAGGACTGTGGAGCGTGGAGGGAAAACACACTCCTCAAGTTAGATGTTATTATGTTGTTAATGTTAATATTCCGCATGATTAAATTTGACTACACTAAATGCTATAACTGAAAAATGTACTTTTTCGGACTTTTAGCCATTATCATCCCCTTGTTATTATCTTGCATTATTATTGCATTTGCGGTGACTTGTTGAGTACTTTTTGTACTCATACCCGTTGGACAAACACTTCAGAGGCTGCCTACTACGAGGAAGATGGTCTGGAGTAGCGACCTAGTCAAGAAGAAGATCCTGAAGAAGACGTTCGTCATGCCGTATTATTTTTATAGTTTCTTTTAATTTTACACTTATGTAATAATGTGGTCTGCGTACCACAAATGATTGCCCGTATGTACGTTGTCGCATTATGAACCTCTTGTTATTATTGTTTTTCTATGGAAATTCAATAATGTTCTGATTTGGTAAATCGGGGCGTCACACTACTGACCTTGCTTTTAAAGAAGCATGTGCACATTGCCGAGAAGGAAGGACTTGGAACAAATACATTCTGAATGATGGATTGCTATAACGTGCTAACAAGTTGTGTTTTCCTGCCAGCTCCGTTCGTTTAGTATTTTTATAGGAAGCACATGGTGGAGGGTTGATGGGGTATTTTGGAGTGAAGAAAACAAGGATATGCAGACCACTCATTTCTTTTGGCTAAGGCTAAGACGTGATGCAGAGCGCTATGTGGCTTAATGTACCACCTGCAATAAAGCTAAGTTCCGCCTTAATCCACATGGTCTTTACATGCCTTTACCTATCCTAGTGCCCCTTGGGAAGATATTTCTATGGAATTGTTTTTAGGATTACCTTGAACTAAGAAGGGGAGGGATAGTATATTTGTGGTTGTGGATAGATTATCTATGATGGCACATTTTATTCCTTTTCACAATAGTGACGATGCTAGAATAGTTGCTAATTTGTTTTTCAGGGAAGTCATTCGCTTTCACTGTGTGCCACGCACAATTGTGTCTAATCGAGACACGAAGTTTCTAAGTCATTTCTAGAGGATATTATGGTAGGAACTAGGAACCAAGCTACTATTTTCAACTACATGTCATCCCCAAATAAATGGTCAAACCGAAGTGGTGAACCGTACCTTGTCCACGATACTGAGAACTGTGTTGAATACCAATTTGAAGATGTGGGAAGAGTGTCTACCTCATGTTAAGTTCGCCTACAACCGATCACTACATTCTACCACACAGCTAAGTTTGTTCCAGGTGGTATATGGTTTTAACCCTCATGCTCTGATTGGTTTATTATCTTTACCATCTATCTATAAGTTGAATTTTGATGTTAAACATGTGCTGAATCTTTTCTCCAATTTCATCAAACAACTAAAAGCATATATAATGTATGGATGAGAAATATCAAATGACTGATAGATAGGGTAAAAAATATGTTATTTTTAACTAGGAGATTTGGTATGGTTACATTTACAAAAAGATAGATTTCTTGACTTACGTAAATCTAAGTTGATGCCTCAAGCTGCTGGACCTTTTAAAATACTTGTAGAGATAAATGATAATGCATACAAGATATAATTGCTTGCATATTATGGAGTCAATGATATTTTTAATGTCATCGATTTGAAATGCTACTTGGGTGAAGAGATTGACACTGAGTCGAGGACGACTCTAAGTCAAGAAGGGTA